>OX030949.1:102798468-103003468 GCA_943735915.1 Pherbina coryleti | reverse complement strand
TTGGTATGCCAACAGTTTAAATGCTCCTAGAATGACCATCTATATGATTCTCCAATTATTGATAGTAAAATAAAGATGGTTTTTATGACTTTCTTAAGAAGGGCTTTATTTTTATTGCAAAAGCATGTTTTAAGTAGTCTTCAGACGGTAGAATTTAAATAATTGAGTGTTTTGAGTGTACCTCAGAGTTATTAAGCTGCTATTTTATATGAACTCAATGGAATTTTAATGTCATCTGATTAATTTACTTAGCTTTTATGATTCTAAGTAAAATATTATACATAGACATCAAGTCTGTGTATAACAGACGGCTTCATATGATTGGTAAGTTAAAATGGTTTATTTAAAATAAGTTTATTTTTAAATGGTACAACGTTAAACTTAGATTTGTACTTATGGGAGCATGAGGCAGTTCCACCCACTATCGAGCATCAACTAATTTTGTAAATATTTGTTAGCTTATTTTTCATGAAAATATATAAAAATTAACAAATTGGCAAAATATCGCAGAGGTTGTTATATAATCCTCTTAAAAGATTAACTTGATCTTTTCTCTTCTTTATTATCCAAGAGTGTGCTTACATTTTTCTACTACTCCTAATATTCAACGGATTACTTAAATTCTTAAGTGAAGTCTTAAAAACTTGCACATTTTTGGGGAAGGTATTTACAGTTTGATGAAAATAAAAAAAATAGAAGTGTCATTTTTCTTTATAAGAATTTTAAAATAAGATAAAGCAAATTTCAACTTTATAGCGCCGAAGTAGGCTGACCTAACGGTTTATTATTAATACACAATTTTGTATTGAAATACCTTGAAAAGGAAATCCTTACTTATCGAGCATAAAATTAAATAGAAAAAAGAGATACTGTGTTATTTCAATTATTGAAAACGAGTTAGTCAGAGAACTGAATTTGAGGAAAACGAATTCGAATTCGATAAAATGGTAATCTTAACTCATACTCGTAAATATTAGAAAAATTAAGGACTCTATAACCCGATCTATGACACGATTTTATCAAAGCACGCTGACATAAGCTCATATCTTAGAGCACAATACAGAGCAATGAAAATGTCATTCATGTATATCAGCTTTATTTTGATAAACGCCCAGTATCACGATCAAACCATGCATTTATGTTTGGCTTATAAAGTTTAGTTGTCAGAAGTCCAGAAATAAACCATTCTTGCAAAAAAGCGTATAGTTGCACATTTAAATTATCACCAAATAGCGCATAGAATGACTTAAAAAATTTAGAAAAAATTTGAAAAAAAATTTGAGCCTTAGGCCAAGTATGTTGATAAGAAGACAAATTGAACACAATGAAGGCCAACCAACAACAACAACGGCTCTGTATATACCAAATCACACAGCAGACTAGACAGACGGTTCATTGGCCGCTAGACCAACTCATCATAAGTCTTGCATGACTTTTCACTGTGGTCCACTCAAGCTACTAAGGTCCTACTTATACTGCCAATATGCGGACAAAGTTACCCGGAAGCGAAGAGAGAACGCTTTTACATTAGTAACTATGTTCTTATCTACTTATGAGGCACCCTGTGTCAAGGATAACCTTGATCGTGTCATACTTTTAGGCATAACCTTAACTCATTTAGAAATAATTTTTAAATATATGCGAACAAAATAGTTTTCGACTAATAGTCAAGATTTCAGGAACGTGTATGGGACATGACCTCAAAACAAAGCAAACCGAGATACACCAAAGTTAAGTCTGATGAGACAAAATATATGATTTTTGTCTATTTCTCACACAGCGGTGAGCCCTATTCAACAATTTAACAAAATCATATGACTTCATGATTTAAAAAACAAAAAAAAAAATAATAATGACTTCATTAACTCTTTACTACTTTATGAGAAATGAATCCATTTAATCAAAAAGTAAATGAACCATTTAACTTTTAGTCATACAGGGAAGCGAAAGAGTTTGTTAGATACTTTCAAACTTAATTTTTCATTACTGGGTGTTTATGAATAAATTCTTAACATTTCTGTTTAATTTTACGGAATGATCTGAAGAATGCTAACTATAATAGCAACATGCTAACAAACAGATATGTCAGAATAAGAGCGAGTTCATGAAAATAATTGCCACAATTACGTCAAGTTTTCGTTGACATTCAGCAGCGATTCAAATCGCTCACAGCATAGCCAAATGTCGCAACTGTAAGAGTACGTAATTATCGCAAACAGATCAAAAAGAATTCACTTGCTTAATTCGTTGTAAAATACTATTTTGCACAAACAAAAACTTAATTATTTTGTGACACTTCTCAAAGCCAATCTATGGCAATTATGGGTATTTTTCATTTTGACAATAGAAGGCTGACTTTCTCTTCAGTTATTGGCATAAGTATTTTTCAGTACTTTTTCTTACCGAGATTAATTGATTCTTAAGTAGAATGTTTCCGATATGATGGGAGCCCAGAGCCCATACTGATCGAGGCACAATAGACAAGTTTATTTTCAATAATGACAATTCTCGATAACCACCAAGGTCGCCGGATTTCATCGCCTCTGATAACTTTTTCTGGGGTTACTGAAAAGAAAAAGTGTATATGGAGAAGCCACAAACCCTACAACACCTAAAAAGCAATATTGTGCTGGAAAAATACATGATATCCGTTAAGAAACTGCCAATTGTTTTACAGAATGCCGTTAAAATAGTACGAAATTGTGGTTGGACCATTTAAAAAACATAGTTTTTTACGAATAATTAAAGAAAAATCTTCAAAATTCAAAGTTTTTCACTTTTTTTAAGAATTTTATTGAGCAAAGATGGTATTTAACAAATTCTTGCACTCTATATAAAAATTGAAATAAAAAAAAAAATATTTAAACTATAAAACGAATTGAAAAAAGAAACAGAGAAAAATAATATTCGTATATTAAGCAAGTATTTTGCTTGATCTAAGAAAATTTATAATGAAGCCTCATTTGCTCAAATCAAGCAAAAAAAAACTAAAATTTAGAAAAATAAACTTATAATGAGCATGTCTTTCTGAGCAGTTAATAAATGACTGCTTGAAACAAGAATAAAATACTTAATTCTAGAAACTGGAACAAGACTTAAATCAAGAAAATATTTTCTTAATTTAAGCAATTGCAGAAAATTATTTTAGTTTTCAGCAAACTGTTTACTTGAATCAAGCAAATATTTCCCACTTCAACTTATATTGGCATACTTATAATTCACAACATTTTTAAATGAAAACATATTTAACATGGTGTGGATTATCCATGATATGGTTCGTAGGCGCAGTGTCTTATCTGTGACTTTACTTGGAAACATGTAAGCGTCTACAAATATTTAATATATTTGAGCAGTGTTTTATGATAGGTGATCTTACATCTTTGCTGAAGAATTTTCATTATAATAAGAAAATTAAGTTTCTAATATCAAGCAAAACATTCTAGTATTAAGAAAATTGTTTACTTGAATCAAGCAAATTATTATAGTTTTCAGTAAAGTCTTTACTTGAATCAAGCAAATTGTTCTCAATTCAAGGAAAATTAATTCCTCAAATCACTAGTTTGAATTTTGTTCTCAAAAGTCAACAATTGCTCTCACTAGTCACTCAAATCACTAGCAAATTACACTAGTTTCATCAAATTGTTACTTGAATCAAGCAATTTTCTCTCACTTCAAGCAAATATTAGTTTTGAATATAAAAAAAATATTTCTGGGTTTTAAGCAAATGTTTCTTGAATGAAACATTTATTTCTTAATATCGTGTGTTTTAAATTTGCCCAATTCTAGCAAAATAATGCCTGAATTGACAAATTTACATTTGAGCGTAAACTGACAGCCTATTTGCTTAATTCAAGCATATGCTTGTTTTTTTTTTCTCTATGAAAAAATTATGCAAAGCTCTGTCGGAAGAAGTGAACTAAAAGGCACCATGTTCTCATAAACAATTGTGTTACAGAGTGTAAGCCTTCCTAGATGCCTATTAATAGCTTCTGTATGGAAATTGGGTCAGGCGTTTCACTAGATCACGACACAAACTATACATTATTGAATAAAATACAAGGTAAGAGGCATGTTTTACTGCTTGTGCAATAATATCACTTGACTCATTGTATTTAAGGTCATATTTGTTACATACACAACGTTACAGGTTATGAGTTAACCAAAAATTTCTTTAAAAAATTTAGATGATCTCTTTTTTTATTTCATAGAAGTCAACTTTCATAGAAGTTATAAAACTTGCTTCAGTATAATTTCAACTGACAAAAAAGTGAAAAAAACTTGATTGAAAATTGTATTTATATAATTTTTAATGATTAATGTGTCAAAATAAGCATATGTTAGAAAAAAGAAGGTATTTGATTTTTCTTACTTAAACAGCGACAAAAACAATAAAACGAAATTTGCAATTTTCAAAATAGTAGAAAACACTGCTTTGTAGTGAAAGGCACATATTATTCCACATGCGTTTTTCAAGAACGGTGTTTATTACCTTTTCAAAATGACTGGACTGCAGAGGTACTTATTGTAGAAATCTTTTACTTCATGAATTATTTGAAATATAAGCTTGAAATATAATTTTTTATTAAGTATGTTCTGTAAGAATTATAAGAATATCACATAAAAATGTTTGTTTTCCTAGATAATTTTTATCATTTATCGTAAAAGATGTTAACTTTAAGAAAATATACACATTTTTTCACATTTCTTTCATAATTTTTAAATGTATGCATACTATTTGAAACCAAGTTTCCAATTAAGTTGGACAGTTAAGATAGTTTGTAATTTACAAATTTTATATATATGTAATATATATGTAATGTATATACCACAAAGTTCTTATTTATCAGTATAAAAACTAGCAACGGTTGAATTTTCAACTCTTAAAATTTCATAACGTTGAATGAAAATTGAAAATATGATCCCTAAATATTTTTAATTTTTCGGCTTTTAACATTTCATAAATATCACATGAATATTATCCTCTCTGAAACGTTATCCATGATATTAATTTATTTGCATTTCTGTGGCCCGTGGCTATATTCAACAAATTATTTTAAAATAAAGAAACAGATAACTTCAAGTGTTACTCGAAGTTATTTTGATGTACAATTATATTTTGCTAAAAATATTTATAATCTTCGCATTTATATTTGTGCAGAAGCCCGAAAGTGAGCATCACATCATCACGTCACGAGCTGATGACGCTGTCAAACACAAAAAGTACCTTATCATTTACTTCCTGATATTGAAGAACTTTATTAATAGTATGAAAAGTTTTTTCTTTTTTATTTTCCTTGCATTAATATAGTTTAACAACGTTTTTATCTCTTGATTTAAATGCATAATATTTTTGGAAATAGATATTTCTCCATTAGAAACAAAATTTGGCAAAAATATGCAAGATAGAACCATTGAAACTCAAGTAGACGACAAAGAATTCTGCGTATTTTTTGAACTATGATGAATAAGCCACTTGAAATTGTTTGATTTCGATCAATCTATGATATTCTAAAAGCAAAGACCATTGTTGGATTGCTATTTGGCTTTTAATTTTTCATTGCATTCAATATGTGTGAATAATAATCAATTTCACGCTTGTCTCAATTTGTTAAACTTTTTGCGTCATTTAAAACTGAAAGAACATCCACAAAGCCAGTATCTTCTACATAGAATATCTTTTGTTATTGAATTTTTTTTTCTTTTGTCAGATGATGTATGTCGGAAGATCTTGGCTTTAGATAACAAGCAGCGCTTAGCTTTAAATTATCTGCGTTATTATTATTAACTTTGAACCAATATGATGATGATGATCAATCGCCAAAAATCACATCACTGGTCAATATGGTAAACAAGTCTGGTCAAAACATTCTTTTGTAGAACGTAATTTAATGTTTTTTGGAAAATCAAAACCATCGAAATTAACCACACGCAACTACATCATGATTTAAAAATAAAACATTGACTTAACTGCTTAAAACATAAGTGATGAACACAATTCAGAATTCGGCAATATTACAAGCGATACAGCTGTTAGAAGCAGCGTAGAAGTGGAAGAGTGAGAAGAATGAATCAATTAGCTAAATACAAACACGTACTTACACACGCCATGGAGTTGGTACCAATGGAGGAAGTACCAATAAAAAAAGCAACTTGCGTTGCAATACTTGTTAAAATAGTGAGAAGCTAGGTGGAATAAAAATCGGAATCGTTTTTAGTTAAAACTTACTTAGACTGGCTTAAACTTTAACATTATTTAATGCAAAGTTTGATATTTTGTGGCATCATGACGGCACTCTGCTTGACTAATTTTCGGAAACAATAAGAAATACATAAAAAAACTACACATATAATTATATCTTCAAATAACAGTGTGGCATTAACAAAAAAAAAAAAACAACATAAAACGAACCGAAATCTGAAAACTGTTAGATTTACCTGCCCAAAATAACAGAAAAAAAAAACATTATGGAAAATATCGGAATGAAAGAAGAAAAGTCAAATGCTTTCGGAAGAGGATGGGCAGAATAGCGGACTAGCGGAAGACTATGAATGAGTTAAGGTCAATCGGATGCTAAGCACTTAAAAGTCGAGGCAATGACCTTGACGGACTTAAGGCAAGATAAATTTGCTTAAGTAGAAAGCTTTTTCGTTCTCATTACACAAAAATTATTTAATATTTCCTTAAAAAAAGTAGGTATTTCTGGGAAAACTTAAACGATTTGGTAAGATGTTTTGTTCTTAGTTGTACATTTTACAGTTGGATGCTTTGAACTTAGGTTCAATAAACTCGTGTTGATCTCTTACCAGAATTTAAACATAACATTTCATCTCATTAGATAAAAATACATGCTGCTCAAGACAGTTACATTTGTTTGCTTCTTTTTTTTTTGGGAATATGTTTTCTTAAATTTTGACTATTTTTCATTGGATTCAAGTACAAACTACTTCTTTCTATTCAAAGAATTTTCATTCATGCGTCTTGTCACTTTGCCATGGAAGAAGCAACTAAAACGTGCAGTCTCAGCAGATCCTTGAAAGCACACAAATAAACAACATACATATATACAACATGAGTTCAGATACATGAATGTCTGCGGATAACTTTTGTTGCCATCAAAAGTTGGTTTGAACGTAACTACGAGTATTTGTGCGTGTGGCGGAGCCCTCCAAAGTCAGACATTCGGCTAGACAATTTTTGTATCCCTTTTTATGTGTTGAATTTGTTTTGACGGGATATTGTGAAAAGCCAGTGAAAGTTATTTTTTGCTACCCGCCATTAACAGATAGTTTTGTCATCACAAACTTGTGAGTGGAATATAACTTATTTAGATAAAATTCATTGAGAATAATTCTTTAATGATTTATTGTGAAGAATTCAATCGTGTATGCATTCGTACGAGTATGTTTGGCTATGGCTTTCGATTCTGGTTGCGGATTATATACTTCCGGTTAAATAGGTAAAAATATAGCTTCTTAGGGAAAATTTGGAAGCTTGTGTTTTCGTATATTTTCATATTATAAACTACCAATGGAGCTTGTTCTTAATTAAAATAGAAGATGATTGTTAAATATATCTGAGATATATATACAGTAGTGTTAGAGGTTAAAAAAAAAAGACCAAAGTAAAAATTGAAATATTTATAATGAAAAAAATCATACACAAAAAAGTCATATTGATTTAGCTTAGTGGCGGCAACGGTGGCGTAAGTAGTAGCGCGATGTACCGGTACTCATCATAGTTCTACGCTTTTACCTTTCTATATTTCTTACCAAAAGAGACTAAACGCCAAGCCCATCACAATTTATAACCAAACAACATCGGAAGACCTATTTATGAATATAAGGCTATATAAGCCTATTGACTTCAAAGTTCTGGAAAATATATATTTGGCCTGAAGTTTATTGTTTAGTTATCACAACATGACAATGAGGGTGTTGATATGACTTTGAGTTATACGAGTAGAAAGAACATACTTTTTCAAATTATGTGGCTTATTAAGCTCTTCAAACGTTTTATATAATTGTAGGGAAATAAGTGAAGATGATCTGAAAGAATTTCGTTGCTTAAATAGATATATATAATTTTTTTAAGAGTTTCACCTGATTGACACAAGTATTTCACTTGATTACTATTTCTTTACTGCTAATCTTTCTTCCAATTTCTGATCCCAGGCACACTTAACTGGGTAGGTGCAACACCTAAATGCCTTGATGCCAAACTTTAAAAACAAAATTCGAAGAAATTAACATTACAAGTACAAGCTTGTCTTGACTTAAATTGCTTGAAACATTTTCCTTGTGTATCTTTTCCCATTGTTATCAGTGCGATATATGATAATCACAGGAAATGTTGGAGTGTGATAGTTAAAAAATCCAGTAAATGCGTGATGAACTAGTCATAACAATAACTTGAGGAAGAGTTTTTGTCAAGTATTTTTAGAAAATTGGTTTTTATTCATTAAAAAGAATCTTCTCATAAAACGGTCACCTCAACTCTTACTACTTAAAACATTTCGGAACTAATGGGACAGTTATATTGCATCCCAATATGGATTAGATGTATCAGCAAAATACTTATTTGGATTGAATTTCCCACGTGTAATACTTACTCAGATAAACCGTGTATGTTCCTAAATAAAAAGAGGCTTTCTAGAATCCTGCAGCAATACAACTACAAATTTTGAACGTTATATTTCCATATAAATATAACGTTATATTTTGAACGAAGTAGGAAATTATTTTAACATATCCGATTTATTCAAAGGTTATTTTTGAATGTATCAAAAGTTTTTATTTTGCAGAAGAATTAATTAATTTAAAAAAATTTTAATTATTTTTTACCTTTATTCACGCTATAACCAAAGGAATGTATCCTCCTGGTACCCTGGGAATCATATTTGATACTTGCAATAAAAGCTTCGTGACAACGCCATCTATTGAGTAATAGTGGAGTTTTCTTGTTGAAGGTATAAAATAGACCTCTAGTGATAAATAATTAAAGCTTTCGCCATTAAATTAAACTAATTTGTACTAATATGTTAATAAATTGATAGCATTGAAATAACCTGTTATTTTCCCTTGAATATTCCCTTTCCAACTTGAAAATCCTGAAGCAGAAACTTATTTCACATTTATTAGATAAATTTGAATTATTGTAACATAAAATCACTCAAAACTCCTTGAATTCAAAAATTTATTGCTCAGGTCCCATGAGGTTATTTTATAATTGTATGAATCCGTGATGTTTCAGATGATTTTTTCGTAATTTTTTTTTTCACAATGAAATCACATAATTCAGCAGTAATAATTGTTTAGTTAATTTTTTTGATAAAATTTTTAAATTTTTATATGCGTAGACGTCTTTGAAAAACGAAAATTTTGTAAAAAAACTTATGGAAATCCTTTTGAAATCAGTTATTCTTGAAGCTTTCAAGTAATGTTCCAGGTAGAACTTTTCTATGAACACAAAAATGAAAGTATGTAAAATGACCTAAAAATGTCGTTCTTTTTTTGTTAAAGTTTTCTTCTGAATTGAACTGCGAAAAATTAAATTAAAATCATTTTTTTTCTTAGCGAGACTTATGCAACATAACATGTTTTTTGTTTAGTGTAGCTCTAGAAAAGTGCATTTTGTGGAAGGTGTTGCATGTTTCATCATCATAAAGACAACATCAGCGCGTAAATCCTAAATTAGTCCCGTGACAAGAGTTTTACGTTGTATAAAATGTGATATTAGCCATGATTAATTCATTGAAAACATCAATTTTGAAATTGATATTTTGCCTAATAATGGCTGAAGGGAAAGGGCATTTAGCATAGCTTTTGAAACAAGATCAGGCATACTTTGAAGATGCATCATGTTACTTTACTGACTGTTACTTTAAATATAATTTTTATGAAAATCTACAGAATAATTGTTGCTCGCCATATTACAGTGAGTGTTAGTTAGAGTTTTCCAGAAATATTTTTTTCTTTTTAAAGATTTCATCTCGAAAAGAGAAAATATAAGGTTTTATAGAGTTATTGGTTTTGCGTATTGAAGGACTTTTTGGAAAAAATTAACTTTTTAGCAAGACAAGAAGTGACATTTTTGCCATTATTTGACTTTATTTTTGTATTTTCTTTTCAACATAACATTTCTTTTCACACAGCGAAATAGTAATGACAAAATCATAAATAAGAATCCAGCCGACTACCATTTTTTAACATGTATTAGTTTCACGTATCTTTTTTGGCGGCACTGTTTTGAGCCCTAGATGACTACTGCAGCAAACTTGCTGTTTTTACTTTAGCCAGGTTGGACTCGTATGTCCAGGTATATGCAAGTGGCTACTATATGATGCATAGACACCGCACATATGTGGTTTATTTTTAAAGCTCAACTCCAAATAAACAGTTTTTTAATTAAAAAGAAAAAACTTTAATGTTATGTGATATTTTTCACTATTTTAGCATTGTTTTTAGCTAAAATTTAGCTCTTGTGCAACAGTACGAGTACTTACATGCACACACACACACAAATCGCACTCACACTTGCCGTATGTTGAGGCACTTGTGTGCAGTTCGTATCCGGTGTGGTTTTTTCATCGATAAATCTAGACTAGGAAGCTCAAATAGAACTATACATTACACACACACACACACACACATACACAAACACAAACAAACACATTCACTCACTGACATTTGTATCGAGCGAATTACATAGGGACTAAAGCCTGCAAAGTAGCACACAACCCCTAGCTTATATTTAGTAGGTAGTTTTAAAGCGGATATAAATCAAATTTACTGCTACTACTACTACTACTTTTTTTTTTGCTCTTATGTATGGCCGTGGCTACCAAAATAGTCAAACACTGAAAATGAACCACAGAGCTTAGTGCTCCAAACAATTTGCAAGCGTTACTATGGAACCAACCCAAACACCTGCTGCTCCGGCCTGGCTGCCTGCCGGTCCATGTGGCTGCGCTGCATCCCTGTTGAGCGCAGTGATGCTTGTTAGTGGCTTTTACATTTGACCAGCTTTGGTTGTTGGGGATGGTGGGTGGGCTATTGGTGGATAATTGCTGTTGTTGTTGTTGTAGCTGGTGTTATTGTAGGTATTGCAAAGGACATTTCACTTCAGTGGCAGTCATGTTCACAAAAAGAAAAAAAAATTAAATCACTACGACTAACATACACATGTGCAAGTTAGTATGAATTTATGAGTATATGCGCGCATGTGTGTGTATAAGTGTGTATGACATAAAAACTATAAATAAATCTCTGGCTTGTATACGATGCGGTGGTAGAAAGCTTTTTCGGCATTATTTTGCCAGAATTTTTTATAAATATTTATTTTTTCGTTAACTGGACATTAAATGGAAATGTCATAATATATGACATGACGTGAAAATATGTAAGAGACTTTTAATGGATTTCCATTTAAGCATCATTATTTGCTGATTAAATCGATTTTTACGAGTGAATCCATTCATAACGGCGAGTTATTCAATTAAATTCAACCTATTCAAACCTCTCAATTAATATTGACGTTTATATGACGCTTCGCTAACAGCTTTCGAAACAATATGGATTCTGAGTAAAATTTTCTCAGACCCGAGAATATCTTGTTTGTATCTATGTTTTAGCTTTGACATAATAAGGCTTCTTAACCCTGCAGTAGTCGCGCGGATTACATATGTAATCCAGTCATGCAAAATTATGAATTTCACAATTGTCTGCAACCGATATTCATTGATTTTACGTACTATAAGAATTATGTTTATGTTGATTTTTTAAATAAATATAATATAAAATAAAGTAATAATAAAAATTAAAACAAAACTAAGCATTTTCAAATTGACATCTCTTATTTTAAACTTTAAAAAACGGATTACATATGTAATCCGCGCGACCACTCTCGTCACATTTAGGTACGCGACTACTGCAGGGTTAAGGAAATCCACTTTAAAATGTCACATAACACATTTATTTATAATTTAATCTCTTTAAAATGTCGCACTATTTTTTTAAAAAAAATTTGATAATACACAAAAATGTTGAAACTTTTCGAATTACAAAAGGATATTAGTGTTTTGTGTGATAACAAGGAAAGATATTTTCATTTGATACATTTTAAAAATTGATTGTTCAAAAATAATTTTAATGTACGAAACGTTAACGTGCGTACATGCAAAGAAATTTTTCACAAACGAATATTCAGTTGTCCTCAACTTAATAATATGTCTTATATATATTATATATACCGCAAGCTATTTCGGTCATTATTATTTGTTATGTCCACTCGTCCTCTTAAGGATTGTACTCATCACACCTCTGTTGCTATCTCCGCGTTTATATAGTAACAATTTGTCCAAAAAGTAACTCTGAACAACGAAAAGAAAAACAAAAGAAGTTTTCAATTGGGAAAAAACAAACGAAATTAATTTCCTGCAACTAAATGACGTGTTTCTCGAAACTGACTATTTTTATGACAACTGTTGAAACGTTTGCAGATAACAATTTCAAGCACGATAAACGAACTTCATTTGCGGCAAACTGGCAATAAATGTTTTTTTTTTTGCTTTACGTGTATTTAAGGACTAATGGCATACATTTATTTTAATTATAAAGATTAATTTTATAAAATCAGTTTGAATGTTTTTATCACTGTTTCATTTCAATTCAAAAATCATTAGGGGTATTCACACCGGACTCGTTAGTTTGTTAGTTGTTACTTGTTATTTTTTTACATGCACTTTGTTTTTGTAAAATTATCAAACAATCGAACTACCGAGTTACAAAGTAACAACTTAGCAACCATGGTAATTTTTTCGTTAGTTGGCAAAATACGAACAGCTGTTCCATATTTTTAATTGCATGAAATTTAAATGCATTAAAAATAAAACCCAACGCATATTAAATTGAAGGTTTTGTTGAAAAGTAAGTATTTCATAAATAAATTAATTTTTTTCTCTATTCTTCCCACTTTTTACTTATAAATTTTCAGAAATTGTAATTTACGAAAAGCAAAATCAGCTGTTATTCAACTATAATTACCAGGCTAAAGAGATTAAACAAAAGGGTGTGTTCACAGTTAACAAATTCAACGAAGTAACAACTAACCAAATAACAAACTAACGAGTTCGGTGTGAATACCCCTATTAAAACATTGCAAAAATGTTGATCTTCATTAAATCATTGATAATTATCGAAATTAAATTTGAATCTTGTTTACTCTTTTGTAGAACAAATATTTCCCGCATCAAAAACGGAAAAATATCTGGTTGAAAAAACCCATTTTTGGTTTTTTTGACAATATTATGCAATTGACATTTTTGATGATGTAGATTAGGGAGTGAAATTCGTTAAAGCTTTTTCGCCCTAGCATTATCTTAAAACTGACATCTTTCCGGCCAAATAAAAAGGGACTGCGCAATATTCAGAATAATTTCCACAATAGGCAAAAACATGACAGGCCTATTGCCGAATATTAAAATTTTGAATGTTTTTTTTAAGGTTCCAAAATTTAAAAATCTACTATCAATCTTTAACTTTTCATACATAAAGAAATATCATCGTAATGCAACAACTGTTATTTTTGTCCATCGCTTATATGGCGACATCTCTTTTTCTGGTGACTCCTATGGATATTCGGAATTTTATGTTTTGCCATCGAATTTCCTGACTCAAGCCCTATTCTGGCATTATTGTCACAATCAACTGATACTGAAAAATTGTGATCATTTTTATTCCGTCTCAATTGATTGGTATTTAGGTATAAACTGTCATAAGATAAAATCTTTAACAATTCACCATATCATGTTGTAAAGCTTTTTGTATCTTTCACCCCCCCCCCCCCCCTTTATATCTACTTGCTCCTCAATTGTCACTGGACAATAAATTATGGTACATTTTTGTGTAACGATGAACTGCGGATGTGCTGAATTGATCACGATACCGATGATTAGCTCATGAAGGCCGAACAATTATAGGAGACATATTTTTGATAAGAGCCATTAGCATAAAAACAAAGAGTTGCCAAGAATCTTAAGGCAAATAGTATGGACGACCTTTGTTTGGCAGTCAAAATGAATTTAAAAATAAGCTTTCGGATTATTTGATGCCTTATAAGTAGTCTTCTCTCAAGACCTTCCCTTCCTTTTATTAGTTCTGCGGCGTAAATGAGCAAATATTCCTCCCCCTTCATCAAGAAATTATTTGATATGTTCTTGATTTTCAGTATCATAGTCATAAATTCTACTAATCCCTTTTCCGAGCTAAAACAGCGTTGCGAAATCGTAATTCATTTCTAGTTTCTAGACTCAAAAATAACACTTCCACTCATACATTGCTGGAGTTACCGATTCCTCATCATGTTATTACTAAACAAAATTAATTGAGAAATGTGTGAAATGTCCAACAGCGTTAACGACAGTCATTATTTCGTTAAAAAAAAGTTAAATTTACTTTCGTTTTATTAAAGTAATTGTAATAAATTAAATGTGAAAAAAAACTTGAAAACTTGGAACTTACGCATAAATTCAAATATCAGACTACCAGCGAACGTGCCACAAGCATCTCCAGCCATTCATAGACTCGTTCATTCATAAAAATAATTCAAACTCACAACCGACCATAGACTAAGGCCAAACGAGTGGCTGCTCAACATGCATTATGCGTTACTTGCACGTTGCTCAGGATGCAAGGATGTTGAGTGCATTGTTGAAGGACATGAACTCTCTAGTTAACGTTTGAATTGTTCACACAATACAAAACAAAACACAGCAAAACAAAACAAAGTTTATGGAATCTTTTGAACATTTTGCAAAATGTTTTTCTCTCACTCCCCGCCCCCCTACTCAGTTTCCTAGACACCAAGTTGCAGCTAATAAAGTTTTGAAATTAAGCGAAGCCTGTGTATGCGGAGGCAACAGAAACGGAACATTGGCAGGAAGTGCGAATATTTCTAGGCAGACTTGCGTGTTCTTCTTGTGCACTGGATTGAGCGCAAAATAATATTATTTCATGGCACTCTACACAATCTATGATACCTTACATTCTCGCTGCTGTATTTGATGGAGTAAGAGTGGGTGTGCGTGAGTTTATGTGTGAATGTTTGGTACAAATCTGCTCAGTGGCAAGGTAGAGTATGCAGACCGGCCATAGTGCCAGACTGAATTCAGCGAATGAATAAAGTTCATTCATCATGTGAAAAAACTGCTGCCTTTAAAATACCAAAATCATTACTTGTTGGCCAACTTCAAGTTTGTACATTATTTTTTTTTGCAATACACGCAAAGTTTATAGCAAGATGGTTTTAATTATAACGTTCCGTTATCTGACGAATTTTTTGAGTTTCTTAGTTAATAGATTAATTAAATAGGAACTACTTGTGTTCTAAAAGATCATTAAAAATGATTAGTTTCTAAAAGATGGTCAGATATGTGAATGTCATGATAGCAAAGCAGCCCATAAACATATATTTATGAAGAAAAAAATGTAAGAATTTCAATGTATCGAGTCGAATATGTTCCAATCCCGGGCAGGCCATGGTCCTAAGCTTGAACCTTTCTTCATTTCTTTGATCATTTCTAATCAACTGAAATTGAAAATTCAGCAACATTTATAGCTTATAAGTTGACGGTAGAGAAGTGTGTGGATGGGATTAGCTTATAGCTAGAATTGATTGAGGTTAAGACATAACTCTTGCTTCAGATTCTAACTCATATGTTTCAACGCCTTTCTACGACGCCAAAGCTAAATTTTATTGCGGAATTATTTTCGTAAAATTAGAGCGTCATTTAAGCTGAAATCAAATGTGCTTAGAAATTCAACTCATTTCGGCTTTACAGAGCATTGAAATAAAAAACACAACATCCATTGTAAAATTTGAAAATTTCTTTGTATTTTAATAAAGTCTGAATTCCAGTTCTTTTTATGCTAACTAGAGTTTGTTGTTTAAAATCCATAGATACGGGCTACATTAAAACAAAAATAAACTCAACAAAGTATTTGTTTAAAAAAGTCAAAATAAATAAAATTTTTCAATTAATAAACAGTTTAAACTAAAACTCAAAATAACTTTGTTAATTGAAAAGTTTCTACTGGATTTTGTGAATTCCACTTATTTGGAAAAAAAAATCCCGATACTGTTCATGCAAATTCCACAATAAATTCTAAGCACCCCAAGTATGTAAAAATATGATTAATAGCATTAGAGTATGCTTGGGAGTTATCAGCATCAAAAAATAACTCATAAGAAGTAATTTCTTTTGTTCAATAATCTTAGGACCAACTAGAGTTAAATCAGGAATTTCATTTAAACATTAGAAATAAAAATGCATTTCACGCATTTCTAATTCGGAGATTAAGAAAGCTAGTAAAAAACGAAGGATTACTATATGCTTTTCTATGAGAGCTTTATGAGTTATTTAAGCTTTTAACCAAGGATTTTAGTTGTAACACCTATTCAGTCAAGTAATGGCTGATAGGAAGGGGCAATCAAGTGAAAAATATGATATCAATAGCCTTGGCTTCAGAAATGCAACAGCTGAAAGAATCTATACTAAATTAGAACTTATTGAACATTTTTTTTAGGCCTTCTAAAGGTCATGCCTGTATGATTTTTGCACTTAGCAATTTTGTTAGAAAAAATTGTCTGATACCTTTCTCCGTTAAAAATACCTAAAAACCATATATTTATTTTTCGAATTGAGTTTTTAAACTTTTATTTTTGCTTTCGTTATTTCGAAATTTATTTTGTTTATAAGAGTTCGTTTGTATATTTTTCGAAAAATAAATAAGAAATTTTTATATAGCGCCTACTCAGAGCAAGTAATGACACTGTTTAACAGAAAATAATAAAAATGAATCAATTATATAGAAAAAAATTGAAGAGGAAATGTTTAACTAATAAGCAAATGCATTGCGTTGCCGTTTTTCTTGCATAAATTCAACTTGATTATTTACGATCTGAATAATCATCGATCGTTCTTCATAGATCGATCTTGAGTTCTTTTTTAAATATTTGCATAATTCTCAATTAAGAGGGAGAAAATAAAAGGGTTCAATTGAAAATATTTTTTTTCTCTACTAATCTCAACCATTCTCATCAAGAATTTATTTAGTGAAATTTGCATCCGGAACGATTTCCCGGCAAATATTTTATTCACATATTTTTATTATTATTATAAAAACTTAAAAGTTGTATTTTATTTTATTTTTCCGAAATTGTTTTGTATTTCTTGATTGACTTTAGGAATGGACACTATTGTTCTTTTATTCATGATGAAACCATCGTAAACTTCGAGACTCAAGTCGTTTAAATGGGCACCAAAATTATTCCATTACCTACCTTTTTCAAAAAGAATTCCAGACAGGAAAATGTATCGTCTTCTTCGCGTTCCACAGATCTTGAGAGTTTGATGGGGAAAAAAAAAATCAAATCAACAATTCACGCGATATGATTCGGTTCGGTAACAATTTGCAATTCTTGTGAATATTTTTCTATAAAAATTTAATAAAACACGCACTTTTTTAAATATTAAAAAACAAGCATAAACCGTTGAACTTCTGATGTGTGGTTATATGGTAAAAAAATAATTTGTTGTTACATCCGTTAAATGTTAATCCAATAGCGACTTATTTCTTTTTTTTTTTTTGCAGCTGCAGTCCTTTCAATTCTTTGTCCTTTGCGTGAGTTATTTATTTCACTTTGAATTATTTGTTAATTTTTAATTATTTTAGTTGAACTGTTTTTTTTTTAATGCTTCACTTAATGAAGCAAAAATTTTGTTAAATTTTAAATTAATTTTTAAAATATTTAGTTAAAAATAAATTCTACGGATTTTGGTGGAAACACCAAAAAAAGATGCTGTTGTTGACGGCGACCAACGCTGCTTGTTGTTGGCAGATACAACCGCTTCGTTTAATTCAAAGAGACTTGGAGTCGCAACATCTAGATGCTTGTTTATATAGCCTCGTAGAGCGGCACAACCGACAACAACAACAGGGAATCGTGGCGTTAGCAGTAGCAGCAGCAGCAGCAGCAACAGCGACGACTGTAAAAGCAACAGCAGCAGAAGTCAGCCAGCCGCCAACAGCAATATTAACTACAACAACAGCAGCAGCAACAATAACAGCAACAAAAACAGCACCAAACAACGAACCGAACCCCCAAAACAAACAGACGAGCACGAAACAGCAGAAGAACAACAACGCTTTGGCTCAAATTTTTAATCGAGAGAATCTCTGCGTTCGACGAGATCTCAAGTCGCGTTGCTGTTACTGCGATGCTACGACGCTGCTTTGAAGCTAGCAGAGTGAGAAATCGTGCCGCATTCGTTCGTGGCTTAGCGTATTTGTGCGACGCTTGTGCCTAGCTATACAGCGTTTGTCGGTTCTTTTCTTGGTCAGTGGACGATGGTCAAGTTGAAGAACACGCTGCGACGTGACTGCTGCGCTACAGTCGCGGCGTTGTATTCTTAGGCGGCAGCAGCTAAGCTGCTGAGATTGAGTAACTTTAGCGAGTTGCAATGCGCTCAAAGAGCGTGAGAGCGCGCTTGTTTAACCGGCGTTTTGTTAGCTTTTCTATCTGTCTGTCTGTTCATTCATCTGTCTCGCATTCGTTAAGTCGACTGCATTGTTGTTGTATTTGTTGTTATTACATTGGTCAGCAGCTCACTAGCTAGCTAGCAAGCTTGGATTCTTCGTTTGAGTCGTTTGAGTCGTTGTGGTGGATCAAATCGTGAGAACTTTGGTAGTTCAAGTTCTTGGCCAAACAGAGCTTATTGTTGTTGTTGTCAGTGCATTGAAGCTGCGTAGCTTGAACACCAGTCTTGTGCTCTTAGCTGCTGTTATTGAAGTTTGTGTAGTTGTTGTTGTTGCTGCATTTGTTGGCTTTAACGTTGTCTCATCTTCGGTGCTTCGTTTACTTTACGTTGTTATTGTAGCTGCGAGATACTTTTTGAGTTCGTCGTGGTCTTGAACTTGGCTCTAAGCTACTTCTTGCTTGGATGGACAACCGCGCAATGTTTCTTTGACTTTCCTTCGTTGATTTCGTCATGTGGTGCCTAGATTTGGCTTGTTTTGTTGGATTATTTGCAATAATTGTCTTCTTCTGTAGTTTTGTAGTCTATCTATCTATGCAGCATGAAGTTGAGTTTCTGTTGCTGCTGTTGTTACCCTACCATTGTGGGAGCTTCACTCCACCTTAACTGAGTCCATCTCACCAAGTTATCAAATCAGTTGCTGCTAGTCGAAGCAGCTTAAGTTGAGTCTCAATTAAACTCCCGACTTATTGGACTTTGGTTGATAGTCTTAGACGCACTTCTTTGTTAATCAACCATAAAGTTAATTAAGCGATTCTAACTCGATTTCCGCGCCAAGCAATGTTTTAATTATGTTTTTATTTTGTTTTCTCTTAAATCGAATCATTAATTTATTTGCTTAAATTATATTCACATTAAATAATAAAAATATTCTTCACGTTTTCGCTTCTTCTTCTTCTACTGCTCTTGCATTAAAACCGCCTCCACTGTTATTCTTCCATTTAAGTTATGTTCTTTTTAAATTCGTTTTCTGTGCGCGTCTACCGTCTTGCTTGACGTTTCCTTCAATTATAACATCCGCTTTTCAATGTCATCCTGCAGACACCGGCTGCAGCTAAGACCATCCTGACGCGTACGCTTTCGGCCCTGTCAGTCTTTCCCCTGACTGCTGCTACTCACAAATGTTCGAACTTGTTTATTGCTGGATGCTGCTGGAAAGTTTTAAGTATTGTCTGCACTGCGCACGCCTCTTTCGAACGCTAGAGCATCACACGGCGTTGCGCCTGAAAACGTGCTTTCCTTTAAAAAAAAAAAGAAATAAAAAAAACACCGGCAGTGAAATTTCGTTAGCTTGCCAAAATTTGGCAACAATTCGCACTAAAAACAAAATTGTAATGGGCAGCAGGTGGTAATTCAAAGAGTTGCCATCCTTTCCATCCAATTACTGCGCACATCTGAAAGTAGTAAGATACAGACATTTGCTTAGAAAACATTTATTTACAAAACTGAAGCATCTATTCGTTTTTTATGTTTCATTCAGTTTTGTAGAAAATTTTCTCATTTATTGAGAATTTATCAAAAGTTCTTCTTGATAATGTTTTTATTTCAAAAAGAAATGGTGAATTTTGATTCTTTTATATAAAGAGAAATTTCAAGGATACATGCAATTGTAGATACATGTGATAGCTTATTTTTCATCGTTACCCTCTTGCCCTTACAAGTGCCTCAGAAATTCTCATGAAGGATTGATCGCATTGTTCCGTTTCATTTGTTTGCTGTGATCACTTTAGAATGAGAAGTTGCATTGTGAACACAGAAAACTTTGTGCAAAAATTAATATATTTTCCATTTTTTGTATTTTTTGGTTTCATTGTATTAAGATGTTCCGTGAAGTTATAGATAAGATGATAAAAATTTAATTTGTAGAAGTAATTATAGTGATATCGCCCAGAGTTTTCGAGATATAACACTTTTTTAATTTAAGGTGGTTTTTGACCCCCTGTGCGCATATTAGGGGCGATAGGTTTCCCAATTTTAAAGCCCATTATATGTGAAAAAATTTTACTGAAGGTCTTAAATCAAAATTTAACTTAGCTTAGGAGTTAAAGGAAATGAACTACGACTCCATAGTGAAAAATGTGACCTCGAAAAAGTCGGTTCTTTGAGCTAACTCAGAAAAGCTTTTTTTCTTCTAATTAAAATTTAAATAAAAACTTTGCATAGCAAAATGTTTCCCTGACTGTTTTTTACCTAAACCCGCGACAATACCCTAAGGCACTCTTTACCTTTTTTACCTGTCTTTTGAATTTGACAAGAAAATTGCTTTCGGATGATATTTTTGAGTTTATTAGGTAAGATATCGGCATCTAGAGGGTTAATGATAATTCCGATCCAAAGACGCTACCTATCTCATCCCTTTGATGACTATCCTTATAAGCAAAAAATGTTCGAAATATAAACTGGAAATTCCCTTATCTTTAATAAGGTATTTTCCTTTACCAGCCTTTAACTACACTAAGAGATAAAAATATTAAATTTATCCAAAAACTTTTTTAATTTATCCAAAAAGCGAGTAACTTTTGCACCAATAACGCATTTGCATAAATCGACTACGTAACTATTTAAAATTTATTTAAATTCTTTTTTAATAAAATAAAATATTTAAATATTTAAACAGAATTGATAAAAAATATATTAAATTTATGCAAGAATTTTTTAAATTATCTTTCAAATATTTAAAAAAAAAAATAAAACTATCGCATATTGAATTTAAAAATCAAAATATTTAAATTGAAGAGGAGGAAGAAAAGAGGAAGAAAAAGTAAGATAGAATATACAAAATATGCAGGTAAATGACAACCGGTGCAAGATATTCGTAAGGAAATATCGAGCTGTCACTCCACCCTACATAGCTCCATTTTCGCACCCATCATGATCACCCATTGCACTCACAAATCATATTGCCCAAATATGCAGGCTATATTACCCTTGCAACAATAACTAAATGAAAACTATAAGAAACCTGCAACTGCAAGAAATAAACTGCAGGAACAGAGTGCGATGCTGTTGCTGCTTGTCGGAATATGTGTGTACGTGTGCGATGCTGTTGCTGCTTGCTAGTAGGGAATATGTGTGTACGTGTGTGGTATAAATAAAATTCAAATACGGGAAAAAAACGAGTTGTAAGGAAAACATTTGATTTATCCACGTAAATATTTAAATAAAATTTATACACAGGCATGGATAATGTTAATATGCGTTATTTCCCTTAGTGTAGAGATATACTGTAAATAGTCATGCCATCACCATCCTCACCATCTAGGTGAATGTTTAAAATTCTGAAAATCACAATATTATGTTTTAGAAATATTACGTGATTTTGTATATAAACGGTGTTTGTTTTGTTTTCTTTTGTAAATAAAGTTACTTTATACTTCAAACAACATAATATTAAAATAATTGTATAGGCACTAAGTATAATGGTATTATTTACAAATAATATTGTAACAGAATTATGGTTTAATTTTGATAAAATTTAACATTTATTTTGTTCTCTTAAGAAATGTTCCTTCATGTTTGTAAAAATTATTATTTGTAAAAAAAGTTTATATTGCAAATAATAATCAAAGTGTTATGAAAACAGCACAGTTATACGTACATTTAGTTCTATCCCTGCGTAAAATTATAATTCATAGAGGTATACAATTTAAAATACGCTCCTTCCTATGAAATTGCAAAAAAAATCTTAAAATTAATAGAAACGTTCGATAGACGTTAGATCGTTAATTGGATTAATTATTGCATGAATCGCACTACCCATACATCGATATTACCCATCCGCGAAAAAGTCGTACAGTGCGCACTGAAGAAATAACTACTGCTTTACGGGCATAGTATTGAGGAGAACACAAATGAGTCGATACGCCAAAATTTTGACTTCTCGAATGCGCCACATCCGATACAGCCGCGGCGACCATATGACCGAAATCATATGTAAGCCCTAATGACATGAAGAATATCTCTAGTAAAGCTAAATAAAGAAATTTAATTTCATAATTTTATTTCAATTCAAAGTTTTACGCCTCTAAAACGAACACTCATATAGAATGAAAAAGTAATTTTTAATCCATTAATGTCGAAACATTAATTGTATCGAAACATTAATTTTATTTAATTATGGATGAAAATATTATCTCAAGATAAAAAAAAAAAAAATAATGAGAAATATATCTCCTTGTACAAATAATTGCCCTTTCAGACATCAGGATCAAAATTTATCTTAAGTCAACCCGAAGGAAGTTATTGTCGAAATCATAAAGCAAGCATTTTTAGAATATTGACAGAGAAAATTAATAAATAAATAAACAAAACATTTGGAGCTGAACCATGTAGTTTATAAGAAAGAACATAAATGCGTTAAACCAATTAGAAAATAAAAATACAAGTCTGAAACATTTCCAATCTAAAGATATTATAATATATGTTAAAATTTATTTTAATGGTCTGAAATTTCATTGAAAAAAAACCAAATGCTATGACTATGATAGTCAATAATATAGCAATTTATTCTAGTGTTTAGTAAATTCTTCACTTGAATGAAGCAAATTGCTTTCAATTGAAGGAAAATAAATTTCTCAAATCAAACAAATTGCTCTTGTTTTCAGCAAATTGTTTACTTGAAATCAAGCTCATTTTTCTCACTTCAAGTAAATATATGAATTGAATCCAGAAAAAAATATACTTTAGTTTTAAGCAAATGTTTCTTGAATTAAACAGTTTTTTCTTAACCCTTTGACGACCGCTCCTGAATCACTGGAAAATTTGTTAATCCGACAACGGATTCGTGTTAAGCGACTCCAAATTACTAAACAAAAGTGTTTAAAAAACAATTTTACCTGCAAAAGTGTGAAAAATCATGGGACCTATATGTCTCAATGGTCATCAACGGTAAAAATGTATACCACTATTTTCTCTCGTTGACAGTATGCGAACGAAAAGTTTTAGGTTGAATTTTGATTTACTTCATGAGAACTCGTTGTTTTTAATCTGTTTTGAGTAAAGCAATGAAAGTTTAAAAAATAACCTTTGCAATGATGGTACTTTGACCTCTATATAACTATTGGTATAGGAGATATTCCCAAAATATTTAAAAAGATTGGTAAAAACCCCCAAAAATTCTATCATAATATCTGGCCTTCTATATTTGCTACGGGGTAATGCTTGACATCCAATCAAAAGTTGAAAAATAACCTTTCCAATGGTAGTAGTTTGACCTCTTTACGACCATAAAAAATATCACAAAATTGGTTGAATCTTCCAAAATATCGGATCCTTCATATGATGCAAAATAAAAATCTGTAACAAAAAAATTGTTGAGATTTTTTACCATATTTTTGATCTATTTTTGAAATATTTTCTGGACCAATAGTCGTAGAGTGGCCAAAATACCACCATTAGAAAGAAAATGACATTTTTGATTTTGTGTTTTTGTTTCAGTATTACTACGAACACGATCGCAAATCAAAGACCAATTCTACTTCCGTCTTTTCTGCGATCGCTTTGATTGAGTGTGCACAATGAGTGGCGGATCTAGGATTCACCAGAGGGGGAAAGGACTGAGCTAACAGTTTTATAGTCCGAGGGGGAGGCAGAAACGGCTTTTAGCGCTTTTTTCAATTTATTTTTCCACACAAAAAATGTTTCAAGGGGGATGGCGACTAAAGTCTTTTCAACCCGTAGTAAATCCGCCGCTGTGCACTGTGGTTACAACAAAATTTCTTCTTCGAATAATGATTAATTTTCTATATCTGCATTGGAAGTCCGCGGGCAATTGGCTACTCAAATGATCAATACGGTCACCAACCGTTGTTGTGTTGTTGTAAGACAGGTAAGAGATTTAAACTTGCGGATATCACTTCCCTGTCCGATAATTCTGCAAAAGTGAAGCGGAAAGTAAGAATGTATTTTCTGTTCAAAACAACACAAAGGCCATCGAAAAAAATACTATTTGTGCCTTTTGCAAAAAACCATTTTGCTTCACCAATGATCGAAATAACTTAAAATTTCATCATAAGAAAATTAAAATTCAATGCATTGATCAAAAATGCAAACAAATTTATTTTTATTTCAAATAAATCAACTTTTAAACAAAATTAAATACGTCTTAGATTTTTACCCTTGACGACCATTGGGACATATAGGTCCCGTCAGATTTGGTGGTCGCGTGGATAGCCCAAGTGGACTATCTCTTTTTGCAATTTGTGGAAAATTTGCAATTTGTTAAAAAGTGGAAGATTGCCCGCAACTTCCCCAAAAATTTTTTACATATGGCTCCTCCTACCCCCAAAATATTGCAGCAAGAAGAAGGGGGGGAAAGTAAAGATTTATCGACTGTGGGATGGTCTGGTAGGCAAAGGGATGAATCTACCCTTGAAAATTAATTAGTTTCTGGAAGCCACATTCACTCCCTGTTGAATGATACCTTGTAAAGAAAAATTGTTTGCATAGTATTTCCAGGAAAAATTCGAAAGTAAAAGGGTCACCGGTGTCCCAATGGTCGTCAAAGGGTTAATATAATATTTTTTTTAAATTTTATCAATCTTAGCAAAATAATGATTGAAATGAGAAATTTACGCTTGAGTGTAAACTGATTTGCGTGATTCAAGCATAGAATGCTTGATTCAAGAATAGAATCCATACAACGATCTCCTGATGTAATGTTTTACTCAGAAAAAAATCTTATAAAATTTAAAATTTTTCAAATATGTAAGGGTTGGCATATTTTCTTAAAAAAGAAAACTATGCAGACTATTTCAACTTTAAACAAAAGTTATTTCAGTGAAAAAGGAATAAAAAAAACAATTTTATAAAAAAAAAAATTGCTGAACAAAAACTTCATAGTTTAAATATAAAGCATTTCAAAAAGGAGCGGTAATCGTTGAGAGAGTTCGGTCAGTGTAATATTTATAGGGAGAGAAAAAAATCAAGAAACATTTGCTTAAAATTCAAGAATATTTTTTCTAGATTCATGTCTAATATTTGCTTAAAGTGAGAAAAATTGGCTTGATTCAAGTAAACAATTTGTTGAAAACTAGAATAATTTGTTGAATACTAAAATAATTGGCTTCATTTGAGAATGGTATTTTCCTTGAATTGAGGAGAATTTGCTTCATCTAAGTAAACAATTTTCTCAATATTACAATGCTTTAATTTTTCTTTTTCATGTAAAGAGAAGAATTTAAGTAACACCTTGTATCTGAAAATAGTAAACAGTTAGCTACATTATGTTTTTAAATCAAACAAAAACGAAACTTATCTTATTTTAAAAGATTTTCTGATACCTCATGGTAAATTATTAAATTAATTAATTGTGGTTAAATAATTGCGATTAGATAATGAATCTAATCTTCAGAGGAGAAGTGGGAAAGTGATTCTTTCACTTATGATTTTAAGTCTAAAGGTTGAAAGATTTCAGATTGAAAGTTCTTGAATAGTTTACATGCTTGAATCAATCAGTTTTGAAATAATTTTATATATTCTTAAATCATGCAAAATACTTCAAGAATATTTTTAAAGACCAAATCTGAGTTTTTAGGAAATATTTTCTTGGTTCAAGTCCTGTTCCAGGTTCTGGAATCAAGCATTTTATTCTTGTTTCAACCAATCATTTATATTACTCAATTTCAGAAATACATGCTCGTTATACATTTGTTTTCTTGATTTTTCTTTTTAGTGCTTGATTTGAGCAGATGAGGCTTAATTTTAACTTTTCTTAGATAAAGCGAAATATTTGCTTAATTAAGAATATTATTTCTCTCCTTGTATAGGAGAAATTTTTCACTACAGAAAATATTGCGGTGCCTTTTTACGCTTCAGTTTTAGCTATATATGTAAAAGACTCCAAGCTTTCAGTTTGGACACTAAAATAGGTTTTTCTCATGAATCTCAGCCTCTGCATGCAATGCCTCAACTATTTTCTTAGAAAGACCTGATTCGGTTTAAGTGCTCTTTTAGGTGTTTTCGGTCCAAAGGTCTTAATCATAGTTACCACATCTATATAAATAAAAATCGAATGGTGTCCTCAATCACTTCTGAACAGTTCCAATATTGTTTTAAGGGTGTACTTGGTCAGTCATGGTACGGGATTTAAACTTAGTTCTAAGATTTATGCTATTCCTAGCATTAAAATTGATTTGATTTTGATTAAATTGTAAAACATGATAGCCCACACCATGTAGTATCTTAAAACGAAAACTGTCAGCTGTTTTTTATAAAGACCATACATCGGAAAAACTATTTTCTCATATTCCTTATATAAACTTAACGTGGAATGCCTCAATGGAAGATTATACACTATTTTCAAAACACGATTCTGAGCAGATTGTAACAATTTTAATTCTTGAGTCTTATGGTTTTGGCCGTATTAGACTAAAATGTGGAAATTAAGTTCGTATGATTACTGTGGGCAACTATACTAAAAATGGGGATGGTCGAACTTTATGTACGCCCACTTTTTAGTGGCGTATTTAATCATTTTAATTCCTGAGTTGTACATGTTTTGATAGTGGTACTCGGTATGTAGATGCTATGAGCCCAAGAGGCGGTCACAATATATTTGAGCTAGCATTAGGCAAGGGGGAGTGGATCCGCCCACATAGGTCAAATTTATGGTATCGAATTGCTTTGGAAATAAATATCGTATAAAATGAAACACAGTATGGAGTTACTAATTGACCAGGTCTTTCTACTGAAAAACTGGCACGGGCATTCGAAAACAGGGCGTGGCTCTGTCAATATAAGCCAAATTTACGATATAGAATCGCTATGGTAGTTAGTATAGAGTTAATATTTGGTAATTTCCTGCTACACAGAAAAAAAAGATTAGAACTTTTACCTAAAAATGTAGTCAATTCAGCTAAAGTAATCCGGTGATTTTCAGTCAACGAATTTGATTAGGTGCGCTACCAATTTCTTAATGTTAATTATATGCAATTATATTGGGTAGTTTAACTGCGAGAGTAGCTAAAAAAACCTAAATATTTAGGTGTACCTTCAACCATAAAATAGATAAGACACATAATTTATTAGAAGAATTAGCTAATTTTTTTTAAACTATGACCACTTCAGATTAGGCAAGCCACCTACTAAGTGTAGAAAAATCATCTAATTATTTAGATAGCATTCCCACTTAAGAGTGGGAATGCCGTGCAAAAAATATGCAAAAAATTTGTTTTTTGTTTTGCAATTTTTATTTTGAAGTGAAACTTTCCTTAGGTGACTTTACTTCATTTTGTCACATGATAGAGAAGAAAGATTTGTTTTATAGTAGATAGAATAAGAGAGATATATACATTTTATAAATGACTGAAAAATTTCTTTGCCCCCGCTGAGATTCGAACCTGTGATCTCAAGATTTCAACAACAACGCCTTATCTATTGAGCTAAATTTCCAATCCAGAAATTTTCTCTACATACCAATTAATCAAATTGCTGTAAATGGCCAGTGGAAACATAATTTCAGAGTTGTGGACCTCATATTTTTATATACATTTTGTTCACAAATTATCAAACGGCGTAACAGCACAGCGGTAAAGCGTTTGACTTGAACGCCAGCGGCCCGAGTTCAATTCTCGCAATGAGGTTTTACTTTTTGTAAAATTTTCTCACTTTGTTTTTATTTATGTTTTTTATAGGAGAGCGCTGCGCTCTCCTTGGGCTGCACAGAAATAAAAAATTCAAATACGGGAAAAAAACAAGTTGTAAGGAAAGCATTTGATTTATCCACGTAAATATTTATATAAAATTTATACTGAGGCGTGGATAATGCTAATATGCGTTATTTTCCTAGTGTACGAACAAATCGACAACTTGCATTAGGTAAAATAACTAGAAGAATTAGATGATTTAATAAGCAAAATTTTAGTTGAATTAACTAATTTGAATTAGGTGAATTACCTAATGCATGATTGTTAAATTAACTGTGTAAGTAGAAAAGTTGTTGAAAAGATTAGGTGAAATAGAAACTTTCACATTAGCTAAACTAGTTTAGGTAATAAATCAATTCTTTTATTTTCTGTGTACTGGGAAATAAAAGTGCAAAAAATTAACGATAGAGGACGCTGCTAAAGACTCCAAAACTAGTCTAGGCAGTAAATATGTTTCGAGTACGAGATGGTTTAGAAATAATAACGCGGAAGGCATTGCAACATTTTGCGGTACTTATGTAGATAAGGTGTAGCAAAGCGCACCGGGAAAAAGCTAGTAGAATATAAATGTGTGTACAAATATAAACTATACATTTCGCTTGTAATCATGAAAACTATGAAAATTTAAAAATATTGCCTGAACTGAAATTCTCTGGAAATGTAAATGATTCTATATTGGCCACAAGTATTCAAAACAAAAATTTTTAATTTTGACCCATCAATATTGTGCTAAAGCAACAATATGAAAATACAATTCGGCGCGTGCTTTAAATATATAACTATATGGCAACAATGGCGGTTGGTTTTTATCATGTGCATACATACGAAGTGGAAAATATGTACATATGTTTGCACGGCTTTGCGGTATCATCTCTGAGAATGATTTAATAGACTCAGAGTATTTAATCCGATTTCATAGACAAATTAGATGAAATATAATGATTTAACGGAAAGTAGTGACTGTATGTTTGGCTGCGTTAAATGTCAGTATTTCTCTCAAATATTCTTGATATGAGTTTTACATGGACTACTTTCATTTTGCATCATGTAACACACCCCGGAGTAGTCTTTATTTATCCGGAAAAGACGTAATCCGTAATCGTACTTATCCGTAGTATTTTATGTTCAATTTACTCTTGTCATATTGGTAACCTCGATGTAACAAGATCGAGGCTTGACGTCGATATTCTGGGTCATCTCCTAACCATCCTTAAATAGCTCTATTGAGAACTTAAACGATATTTCCTCTCCAATAAGCGCTTAAATTTTTGTCTAATTACTGGGGCTACAACTTTCTTATTTTGTGTATGACCCAACTTGGCCGACCCTTGAAATCGTTTGTTTGCTTCATACCACACATTTTTCCGCACTTTTCCATTTTATTATTTTGCGTTGATTTTCATCCCTACTTTCCGGTAAGTTTTCGTTAGGGTGATGACTGATGATGTTGTTTCTTTGGCGTCCTTCCAGATATTTTGCGATTTTTTTTTTTTTTTTTTTTGTATTTACACTATTTTTGTTATTTTTATTTATTTTTTTTTCGAAACATTCGTGACGGTGCTTGCATGCCTTTGTTTATGTTTTACTTAGTATATCTTGTCTGGCTTTGGTCCATATGTCTGACTGTATGTCTGCTGTTGTCGCTGGCTTTTTATCTGCGATTTATGCAGTTTCACTACTTTGCCCTCTTTTCTCTTAATCTGTGTTCTCTTGTTTTATATAGTTATCTTGATAGAATTTTCTTCACACTCATTCATCTCTATGGATTTTGGTTAATTTAATTCTGTTACTTAGCGTTGAAGTGTTTCCGTTGTTGTTGTTGTATTTTATTGTATTGAAGTACTATCTTTTATAACACCTTTAAAGTAGCACACTTGTTATACACAGAATAGTTAATTTGCTATTTATCAGCGTCAAAACATAAAACGTGTACCATCCTACAAACATCGTTCTGTCAGTTGGTCATGACCATGAGGAATAAAAAAATCATTATACCTCAGATTACTCTTTGCTTCATAGGATTTTACCTCATTATGACTAATTGTGTAATAATTAAAAAAAATAATTATAATAATATATTTAGTTTGAAATAAACTAAAAACTGCATTTATTTCATTAAAAATTATTTACTGAGTTATTAGTTTGGCAAATATTGTGAGGTACTATGAAAATAGAGATCACTTTTCCACAGCCGCTTTCTCAACTTTTTATTAAAACTATAAGGTTTATATTCTGAGATATTCTCAGAGGCCTCGATTTATCTTTTTTAACACACGCAGCCTCTTCAATCAATTTTGTCTGATAGTAGATGAAATACACTTCAAATGCAAAATGCTCATAAAAAATTTATAGATTCAATGCTTAAGAGAATATTCGAATTTTTAATAATAAAATCGTGACCTCAGACAATCCTCAGGGATATTACTCTAGAAATGTTCTCTTTGTTTTTATATCAGCTCGTAATAATTAAGAAAATAGTAACTAAAATTTTGTTTTTGTTTTTTTATGTATTTTGATAACGTTTTATATTTTGATCTTGTAAAAAATAATAGAGAAAGCATTTTTGAACCAAATAGCTAATATATATAGCGGCGCTTGAGTCTAACGTTACATTGTGCATTATTTTTCGCTGATAGTTTCTGGTATTACTCGTATTTACCGTTCTCAATTTTGAAGTTAAAACTTTCATAAGCTTTTTTTTTTTAAGTTTTTTTACACCAACATTGTGAGGTGGTGAAGAATGATATTCCTTTATAAATATGGTAAATGTTTGGGAGATCCTGCCCTTCGTTATCCAACCTCACTCAATTATGTTTTGGTGGTTACATATACTCACATTTATAATTTGTAGACCAAAGCTTCGTTAATTGTTACAATATCGGTTTTTGGAAGTTAAAATCGTATGGGAGAATTCCCATTACATATGGTATATAACATGGGAGATATATATTTTTTAACCGATAATTAGTTCTGATCATTTGTATACCGCCACGCGCTCTGCGTTAGGTAAAAGTGAATATGTACCTAGTACGTATTAACTAGTAAGAAATGATCTTCGACTGGGTCGAAGTTAAAATACACCCATGGCCGAACCAAAGTATATTCAAAGTCTAAAGCAGTCAATAAAATGTTTATTTGTAGAAACATTTTCATCATAGTTTTAACACAAAATATTAGCTTCTGTTTTTTGATAAAGTCAATTTGTAAGGGAGGTAGGCATGGTTTTTATTCGATTTCGTTAAATTATGTACTAAGAGGGCATATTAAAGCTTATTTGCAAATTTTCAAGTCCATTTATTAATTTTTATGAATTTTAGAGAGATTATACCTTTTTGATTTAGTTAATTTGTAAAGGATGTTGGCGTGGTTTTCAACCGATTGGGTTGAATTTAATACTCAAAGTGGATATAAAATACCAAAGGTCATATGCAAAATTAAGAGTCCATATATTAATTTTTGTAGAATACTTAGAGATTTTACCGTTATGATAAAGTCAATTTGTATGGGAGGTAGGCGTGGTTTTCATCTGATTTGGCTCATTTTCGAACTTGATCTTTATTTTTTGCTTACTTTACTGTATTGCATTTTTATTTTTTATTAAGATATAAGTTTAAATATCGAATTTCGTGATGATAGCTTGAAAATTACGGCTGTAATCGTGATCACAGACAGACAGATATACGGACAAGGCTAAATCGACTCGGGTGGTGATGTTGACCAAGAATATATATACTTTTCTATTACTAACTACCACGCCTGCTTATGGGCGTTACAAACAGAGTGACAAAATATACCCCTACTATAAAGAGAATATGGTGTATCGATGGCTTAATATAGAAAAGGCGTAAGTCCATTCTTTTTATTTCTTTTCAGGAGAAGAATGGAACTAAATAAAATCTAGCAAACTTTGGACATAACATTTTTTAATGCAGTTTTTATTTGAAATAGGCAATAAATTCAATAATTTTGGGCATTGATTTCTTTAAAAGATGTGTATTAGATCAGATATCAGAATATATTAAAAACGCGATTTCGAAAAAAAACGAGTTACACCTTTTCTATATTAAGTCAACGATATATTCTTGATTAGCATCACCACCTGAGTTAGCCCTATCCGTCGGTCTGTCCGTGCATGTCCGTTTGTCTGTTGTCACGATCAAGCTATCTTTTTGAAATCCGATATCAGTTTCCATCTAAAAAATAAAAAAGGTACATATATAATTTTCTTTACCACGCCTATTTATGGGCGTTACAAATGGAGTGACAAAATTAATATACTCCTCTTACGTTCTTTAAACGTGGGGTATAATAAAATTAGAATTAGCTTTAGAACAAGTATTAAGACCTGAAGTTGGACAAGGACTACGATATGGATTAGAAAAAAAAATAAAGATTAGAAAAAAGTACAAAGATTTGGACAAAGATCAGAAAATTGATTTCTACGAGGGTTAGGACAAGGATTGAGAAACAGATAAGGATTGGAAAAGGATTAGGTCAAATATTTAATCATTCTTTGGACAAATTTGAGGACAAGATTGGTAAAAATATTTGGGCAAGGCTGGAGAGAAGGAATAGAACAAGGATTTAGACACACTTAGAACAAGATTCTTACAGATGGATCCAATCTTCTAGAACAAGTATCTACTCCCTAAGGAGGTATCTACTCCCTAGATCTTGAAGTCGAAGTTTCCTTTAGACTTCCAAATTATTTTAGTGACTACCAAGTGGAGATGATGGTTATTCACGAAACCGCTAAAATTCTAGGTCAAAAAGACCTTAGGGGAAAGAGCATTTTTCCAGATAGAGTACATTTTCTCAGATAGTCGAGCTGCGCTTAAGGCGCTGAATTCACATATTGACAACTCTTAAACTCTCACTGAGTGCCGCAGATCTCGTAACGAGATGGCAAGGTTAATCAGGATCCACGTCACATGTGTACCCAGACATAGGGATATCGAGGGCAATAATTTAGCTGACTAATCGGCAGGGATGGGTACAACCTCTGCTAGCTAAGCTAACGTGATCTTCCTAAAACTTTAAACGCACTAAAACACTGCTTGAGTTAAGCAGGGTATGCCTGTCTAAAATATTAGGAATCCTCATGGGTCGAATCGAAACTCATGCTCATCGATTAAGATTTGCATCTAACGATTTTTGCAGAATCTGCAGATATGAAGAAGAGGTAGAAAATGTTCAGCTAATTAATAGGAGTATGGTAATTATCCATTCCTTCTTAAAAAGACTTCGCGAAGTCTCATGCCTGGAAATCAAGAATCTAAAGTTCATTATCCGTTCGAACTGGTTCGCTGAGAAGAGAAATCTCTCATAGTTTCAAAAGAGATTATGTGTTATCACAACGGGCCTATGCTGGCCTAAGTGTATAAGTTGATTGCCGCTCAGCCACCATAACCTAAGAAAAGATGGGAATTAAAAGTGGGACAAAGATTAAGAAAGTGATTTGAACAATGATAAGGTCAAGACGTGGATCATAACAAGAATTTGGACAAAGAGTAGAGGAATTATTAGGGCAAATATCAGAATAAATGTAAGGATGAGAACAAGTTTGGTAGCAAGGAAAAGGATAGGGACAAGGACAAAGACACGCTGGCACGTCTAAGCCTACGGGTGTGTCCATGACATAACCAACTCCTTTTTTTATATAAAAAATGGAACATGAGAACATATTTAAAAGTTCTTAACCACTGCCATTTTCAAGAGAACATTATTTGAAGAAAGTAAGGATTTGAATTACCTTGAAGTGAAGGATTGATTAATGTATAAGAGTGCTCGGCACTATGTATTTCATCCAATGCAAATGTATGTATAAAAAAAAAAAATAAATAATAAAAGTAGTTATTTTGTTTTGTTGTTTCACATAAGGGAATTAGGCTTCCTTTTAGGAACCATCCATTACATTTTATAAGAACCTTTGTCATGTAACATCGTTAAAATTCGGTTAAGCCATTGATACCATCTTTCATCTCAATTCATACACAAATTTTACCATCAAATCTGTTAGAACGGTTTCATAGGAATTTTATTTTCCCGAAGATTCAAAAATATTTAATTTTAACGCGATGATTTTGATTTTACACTTTTTTATGCCGTATTACACTCATTCTTAACAAAATATTCTTCTCAAGAACTCAGCTATGGACTCTAGCAGATACATATCTTAGAGTAACTTGTTGTTTCAGGTCACAATAACGTAATTATTGCATAATTAGTTAGTTTCGCCGCATAGCATTGCATTCTAAGAAGCTTAAAGGTTCTTCTGCTTTTGCTTTCTTGGGCCAACATTTTCTTCACATTTAATTCTCATGCTTTCCCAACCACTTCAATTTATTTAATTCATAATCCCTCCGAGACTACGTTTAATATGCTACTCGTGTTTAAATTATTTATAAGAAATCCATCATGCGGTGCCTTTATTATTCCAGACATTGCTAGTATATTTGCCATGGTAGTCCAGCGTGGCTTCATAGATTTGTCTATGATTTTGCAAACTTTGCATGCAGCTCTGAATAATATTTAGCCCATCGAGTGCATCGAGTCAACACAATCAACAACACCATCGGGCTAAGCTCGCCACTGTGTTGCTCCTTCTAATGAACATTGTCGGCATATAGAATGAGTTTGCTTCAACACTTCTAAAAATAATAAAGCAGTAGCTAACGATAACAATTTGGAATCCGGGAAATCTTCAATTTGCATTAGCCTAGCGCCAATGAAATGAAAATGAATAGGAAGTTTAGAGAGAATCAAGTCACCAGTTGAAGCTGCAACGTTATTGCCGCATTGGGATTCAGCTCTTGAAAGTTTTGCAATGGCGGAATGAATGACCAAAAGGGTTTGAATTTATATTTATTGCCATAAATTTCCCAAGAAACTTGTTAAAAGATTCGAAATAAATAATCATTAACAGGTTACGGGAAGGTCCGCCCATGTACGCATCCGATCTCGTACAATGCTTATTTTAGTACATGCTCGTGTAGCTTTTAAAACGTTTCACGACCAAAAACGAGAGTCAAATTTGAAAAGAAGTCGTAATTTCTTATGTACGAAACCGCTAAAAAGATTTGTTACGTACGCCCCACGAGCGTGTAGGCGAGGCTGTGGAAGCTCGCGAGGCCATTCATGTGACGTACATTGCAAAAGAATAGTAAAAGACGAAAGTGTGTAGTTCCAGATGTCTCTAAGGAGCTTTTATGGTTTCAATGAACTCCTTACATAAAAACCTATGATTCTATGACAAAAAGGATCCGCAGGGGCAATTTATGGTTCCCTGATTGCATTTTTTAACTATTTTGAATTTTGCATACTTCTTCGACTCAAATTGACAATTTGATTCCACTGGAATTATATATGGATCCAGATATTTATACACAATGGAAAATATCTGGATCCATATATAATTGGAGGCAAGGAAACTCTTAAAAGTTTCAATGATCCAACTTTATCGATATATTATCCCTGTTGAATCTTCTCTTCATAGAATTATCCGAATCATCGATGTTTTTCATAAGAGTTCACAGAACTTTTAATGACTCTCCTAGGATCTAATATAGTATCTTATCTTCTCTATTTTCATTCTTGCCCTTCATTGGCATATGAGCTTCACAAACTATCTTATGAGCATCAAGAGTCGCACTGCGTTTTTGTATTTGTGTTTGTATTTTTTGTCCATGAACGCGTACGTTTTGGTAATTACACAAATTAGATCTCATTTCTGAAAGTCTTACCAAAACCTACAAGCTCGTGGACGCGCTGTACGAGAACGGTGCTTAGAAAGTTTAGAAGTACACGTGAGAGCTTACGATTACTTGTGTACCTTTTTTAATCGTACGCTTACAAAGGGACGCGACCGGAAGATTCCGTAACCTTATTGTGAAATACCTCAGAAGATACTTATTAATACCTTTATAGATCCAAATAGAAGAAGTCTATCAATCGAATAGTATCGAACAGTATAACTTTTTAAAAACTTGGATTTACATGGTTTATTTGAGAAAAAAATCGGTAAAGTGGTTTATTTTTCCGAAATGTCATATGCATATGGAATAACATAGTACGGCAGAAATAAGTTACGGAAATAAGTTCATATTTTTAGAATCCACATGCTTCCCAACGCAATACTGCCATTCAAACTTATGCCCCTATCAGTTCTGAGTAAAGTGCTGTAGGTCCTGAAAGAGTCAATAGAGAACTGCAACTCTGGTTGACAACTCAAAGGTTAACTGACTTAATAAGAGTCTTATTTATTAAATACTGCGATCTTCTATTTTCTTTAAAAAGTTGTATTTTTGACAATTTTTGATAAGTTGATAAACCCTTTCAGTCACGAAAATCGTAACGATGAGCTTAAAATCTGAAAATTTGTATATATAGTAATCTGAGGTCCTTGAAAATGAATCTGTAAAAAAGTTGGAGATTGTATATCTCACCGGACCGGAAAATGGCTAATTTATTTATAAAGTTAAAATAATATTTTATTTAACTTTATTATTATAAGAAAATAAATCATTCAATTTATTTACATATAGGAAAAATATGTTAAAACACTTCCTTCCGGCTTTGAATTTGAGGCTCACGTGCTTTATTACAAGACCTTACTAAAAAATTAATTTTATATTTTTCTCAGAGAGCTAAATGAGCACTCCAACTAGTAGCAGCGCAGAGAAATCAACCAATCTAAACTCCGTAAAACAATAATTCTTTGAACATGCTGAATTCTTTTGTCCAATTTATTGGACAATGTGACTGAAAGACTTAAACAAAGAGACCCATTAACTCATGAAGAATCATAAAACTATCAAAAAGTTTTTTTTTACAACAGAACACCTTAAAGTTTCAAATTCCGAAATATGACAAAACATAACGAAATATTTTATAAATTTGTGTATCGTGTCATTTTTATTTAATGTGTTTGGCTTGATTATGTCTCTTTACGGGTAGTAATGGACTTTTTTTATGAATATATACTTTTATACCCCACGTTTAAAAAACGTAAAAGGGGTATATTAATATGTTCACTCCGTTCGTAACGCCCATAAGCAGGCTAGGTATAGAAAACTATATATATATTCTTAATCAGCATCAGATTTAGCCATGTTCGTCTGTCTGTCCGTCTGTTTATCTGTTTGTCTGTCTGATCGTCTGTGATCACTAAAAAATAAAGATCAAGTTCGAAAATGAGCCAAATCGGATGAAATCCACGCTTACCACCCATGCAAACTGACTTTATTAACAAACAAACGCGAATATTTTCTGTTAAAACTATGACGAAAAAGTTTTTACAGATAAACATTTTATTAACTGCTTAAGATTTTTAAAAATACTCTTTGTCTAGTTATTGGTTGTTTTAAAACCTAATAATCATAAAATTCTAAGAAATGTTTTCACTGAATACTACGATTTTGTGATTTTTTCTTATAATGTTATTTTGGACTAGTTTTGGTTGGTCGGCTGCATTAAAGGCATATTACTTAAAGATGTTAAAAACTATTTTCAAAAATAGTTGAATAGCTTCAAAAATAGCGTAGATCTCCATAAAACTGGAAACTAGGCCAATAATAGTTTCATTTTTTTGATTGATGATTTCAAAGAAAAATTGCGCAATTTTTCTTTATAAACTTCTTTATCAATTATGCTTAAAAAGCTCACATGAAACTGTGTTGTCTTTTCCTAGTATATTTCACAATTTTATTTGTGTTTTAAATATTTATATGAGTATAAACAAAAATTTACCTTTGCTTTCTCCAGCCAAGTACAAGGAATAAATTCTTTGTTGAATTATTCAAGTTTATTAGGCTTCATACAAATGGCAATAATACTAAAATTTTTCGTTCAATGTACATTACACAAAGGAATAGTAAAAAAGTTGCAGGACATACAATACTCAGTTAAATATTCATTTTGTGCTCTGCTTAATTAACACTCAAATTTGATCTTAAATTGATTATCCTCAACTTTTTTAAATACCGTTTTGTTCCACTTTGTTAAACAGGATGGTAAATATAAAATTGTCCTTTTGAAAAACTGAAAAAAAAATATAGAAAACTCAACTCATTTTGGTTTATTATGACTTTAAAAGGAATAAGAAACATTTCTATTAGGTATGGATCATGATTTAATTCATATGGCTTCTTAGTGGCGCATGTTGACGATTATCTCAATCTCACGAATGACTGAATAGTTTCTGAACTATCTGCATAGCATCGTTTTTTAACAACATCTGACAGTAAAAACATAAGGGAGTCAAAACACAGCTCGGAGGGTGGCCCCCTGGAATCGCCACCCTCCGATTGGAATCGCCAAGACAGATTATAACACACTGAACCAAATATTGTTCTTAAAATCAAAGAATCTCGTTCATAAAGCGAAATTCATTGATTTTTAAGAACTATTCATTGCCCCAAAGAATGGTTTGGTTCAATGAATCGTTGTTCTTAATTTTAAGTAACAGTTCATTGTTCGTGTTCATCAAAATTTTGTTCCAGTTCTTGTGTTGTAATATCTAAAAAACCATTAGAGAATTTTATCTCAATAAGAAACTGATTTTTTAAAATATATCTTGATATTGTTTTAAAATTTCTAAGGACAGACTAACTTATTGTAACAGTTGTATGTGTCATTAATTAATCATTTTTCTTCATAACATATCAAAGAAATAACGTAAGAAAAAAGATTCATTGAACCAAGGAACTCGTACTTTGGACCAATTTTAATGTATAATACATTGGGACCAGAGATCTGCAACAAGTCAATTGAAAATCAAGTAACTTGAAAATAATCAAGTTTCGACTTGACTTGTAGAAACTTGATATGTTTCTACCCTACAAGTCTCGACTTGCTTCTGAAAAACAAATCATAAGTCAGACTTGATTCTATTTTGTTTCTACCCTACATTAATTGGTAGAAAAAACCAAGCTTTCTACTTTTCAAGTCTGTTTTCAAGTCTATGCGACTGCGCTGCCGCAGAAAGCTACTGACGAGCGTCTACCAGTGTTGCCAGATTGAGGTAAATTTCCCTAATTGAGGTAATTTTTGACTCATTTTTTGGGCAGAGGTAAAAAAGGTAATTTTTGACCAAAAGTGGTAAATATGGAGGAAATAATAATTTTTTTAAATTTGTTAATTTTTCGAGTTATTGGCAGTACTGTTACCTCTCTGAACATACTCACAAGTAGTTCAATATTCTTGTGAATCATCCTGTGTAACAAAAAAAATCTGAATTATTCATCTTTAGTTGCTGAACAAAGACTCCTTTTACATTGATCAATAATTGAAAGCAATTTTTCGAGTTTGTAGACTAATTGCGGAGAATAGGCTGAGAAGAAAGGGGGAAAAAATTACGTGTTTGTGTTGTATCGTCAACTTTTTGGGTTCCAAAGACAACCAATGTAAAAGGGGTAAAAGCAACAAGTGAATTAAATTCAAAAATAGCGTAACAAAATAGCCGGTAAGTCCCGGTTTATACACGTCAAGAGTTGCCGGTTAGCTTGTTGATGAGAGATAAATATATGTATACTAACAAAAAAATTATAACGGTTATTAATCATTTAAAAATTTTTTAATTTTTTTTGGGAATAGGTAAATTTTCTCCGGAAGTGGTAAATTTTTTCCTAAATAGTGGTAAATATCAGTTCGTCTCTCTGGCAACACTGGCGTCTACTTATACTTTTCTATACAAAGTGAAAAAATAAAAAATAAACAACAACAACAAAAAAACAAACAAACGTACTTCAATCCAATGCTTTAAAGCAGTGTCGACTGCGTAGCACACACGAGTGGGGAGCAACCCTTTGTCGTTTTGCGTATATATGAAAGAGTAAATGAGACAAAAGCTATTGTTGTGGTCGACACTTCTTTAAAGTTAAACTGGTTTCTCAACTCGAGAAACGAAGTTTGCATTGACGACACGAAGTTAATTCCACGAATTTCGTAAACAGACTTGAAAATAAACGATTTGTAGGCAAAATAATTGCTTTTTCCCTACATTTCAAGTTTCTACATTTCAAGTTTTCTACAGATCAAGTTTCTACATTTCAAGTTTTCTACATTTGGCGACTTGATTTTTGCTGCCTATGAATCGCGCAAACTTGTTGCTTGCCTGCCTCGACTTACAGGGAGTTGAAAAATTAAAGGAACTTGAAACAGCAAAATGAATCGATTCATGCAGATCTCTGATTGGGACAAAGAACTTTTTCTTTGTTATTAAGTACGTTTTTGGTTCTGTGCACGATTACCGAACTTAATCGGTAGCAAAAATCGATGGTTTGACTGGCCGTTTAACATGGTGCGATATCCTGCTGAAACCAACGATCATTCAAGATCATTTCTAAAATTTCAGCCCATAAAAAGTCGGTAATCATGACTCTGTAGAGCTCTATGCTGACTGAAATATAGAATTTTTAGAAACAGTTCCGAAAAAATGTAAAAATGATGCCACCACCCCAAAATCTAAAAAAAAATGTAACTCTTTTTATAGGATGCATTGACTTCTCGATAATCACTTGCAGTTTTGTTGGTTAACATGACCACCGAGATGAAAATGCACCTCGTTATTAAATATGATTCTTCAGCACAATTCGACGTCCAATTGGAGCTGCTGGGCCAAAACTGAGAAGCGATAACGAAGTGTTTGGAAGTTTGCCTGCGATTGCTGAGTTAATTGGACCTTCTATGTGAATAATCTGAGATCTTTGCGCAAAATTCTTGTCAAGCTAATCGACGGGTACGGAGAGTATTATCCACTAACAGGACAGTATTACGAACGGTTTAACGTGGTTGCTTCATTTTAATCAAAAGTAATTTTCAATAAATAGTTGGGGCAACTGCTCTTCCTTTAGAAGTACAATGTTGGAAGTACAAGTACAAAGTAGAAAGCTATACATTCCTTTTATAAAAATGATATTTATATATTCACGATGAATATTTGAATATTAATGTGTCTTTTATGCAATTTTGCATTCAGTATTCATATGGAATGCTTTATTTATTTTTCTTTTTCTAATCATCATCTATACATAATCTTACATTTATCATTGTTTTAAAAATCATCATTTATTTTGCATTTTTTATTATGATAATATTCCATTAATTTTTCAATTATCAATCCTTTTGCACTCATGCATAAATTTTGCATTCATTACTCTTTTTGTATTAGTTATGTACTTGTATAATACATTTTTGAGGACTCTCTCATAAAGAACCCTAGCAATATTTTTATACCCCCACGTTTAAAAAACGAAAAATGGGGGTATATTAATTTTGTCACTCCGTTTGTAACGCCCATAAGGAGGCGTGGTAAGTATAGAAAAGTATATATATTCTTGATCAGCATCACCACCCGAGTTGATTTAGCCATGTCCGTCTGTCTGTCCGTCTGTCCGTCTGTCCGTCTGTCTGTGATCACGATTACAGCCGTAATTTTAAAGCTATCATCACGAAATTCAATATTTAAGCTTTTCTCTAAAAAATGAAGGTCAAGTTCGTAAATGAGACAAATCGGATGAAAACCACGCCTACCTCCCATACAAAGTTACTTTATCAAAACGGTAAAATCTCTTAGAATTCAACAAAAATTAATATATGGACTTGCAATTTTGCATCTGAGTTTTTATGTTCAAAATACACTCTAAGTATGAAATTCAACCAAATCGGATGAAAACCACGCCTACCTCCCATACAAAGTGACTTTATCAAAAAGGTAAAATTTCTCTAAAATCCACAAAAATTAATGTATAGACTTGAAATTTTGCATATACACTTTGATATATAACGTGTACTATGTGTATGGAATTCAACCAAATTGAGTGAAAACCACGCCCACCTCCCATACAAAGCGACTTTATCAAAAAACAAAAGCGAATATTTTATGTTAAAAATATAACGAAAAGGTTTTTACAGATAAACATTTTATTGATTGCTTAAGACTTTGAATATACTTTGGTTCGGCCGTGGGGTATTTTAACTTCGGCCCAGTCGAAGATCATTTCTTACTAGTTTTTTTTAATTTTGGTGGAGACCTTCACTTTTAGTTTAGGACTCTTACCATACTTATTTGTCAAAATTACTAGTGAGTCATCCCGTTTGATGGAGCAAAGAACGCATTATTCTAATCGAGCATTGGATTCTGTTGTGGTTTTTCTATGAATAAAATTTGTTATGTTTTTTTAATCTTCAGTCTAGTGTTTAATAAAACTCAAAACTTGTTTTAAAAATTAGCATAAAGCTTCGTCAAGATAAAATTTACTGATTTTATGTTGTGATAATATCAGTTTAACTGTTAATGATTTTTTTATTTTTAACTTCAGTTACTTCTCTTAATCTGATAAAATTTTTAAACCAATTTAACTTGATAGTAAAAATCTCCTGATTTTTAAAATTTTTTTGCCTACTAATAATATGTTATCTCATCTGCCACAAACAACGGTTCTTTTCTATTTCTATCACTGAGAATGACAAAAAATTAATTAACTAAAACATTGATTATCCTAAACTTTTTTATATTTAAATAGAGAGTTAAAAAAATAAAAAAAAATAAATAACTGGTCATTTCAGCCCTTGAAAGGACTTTGACCTAGCTTCTTAGGATCAATTGTGTTGTGCGTGTTATTTAGTTTGTACACAATTGACCGAGAACCGGACCTACATGCTTAACGTCGACTCCGAACGGCGATGAACAGAATGTTCTTGTTCTCAAGAAGCTTTACATGGCATTTTGATTACTCTCTGAGGTTTGCCATTGTCTGCAGAGAGGTGGCGGCCGTACAGAAAAATTATTTTAATTCATATAATTTTCTGTCGCTGCTGGGGTTCGAACCCGGATCTCCAGGTTCGTTGACATAGCGGCCACGCACTTTAACCAACTACGCCACGGACGCCACGCAGTTGCGTAAATAGACAGTTACCGTTTGAGGGGGATGAAAATTAAGAGGGGTGCAAGACCTTATAAATTTCTTTTTACCATATCTTTCAAATCTTTATAATATCTTTTTACCATATCTAGTTTCAAAGAAAAAGGAAAAACCACATATTAAAAAGGATTAAAAAGGAATTACATATAGAAATTACTTTCAACGCCATCGATTATATAAAAAATCTCAGATTTAGTCTTAGTCTTAGACTTGGTCTTAGTTTTAATCTTAGTCTTAGTCTTAGTCTTAGTCTTAGTCGTAGTCTTAGTCTTAGTCTTAGTCTTAGTCTTAGTCTTAGTCTTAGTCTTAGTCTTAGTCTTAGTCTTAGTTTTAATCTTAGTCTTAGTCTTCGTCTTACTCTTAGTCTTCGTCTTAGTTTTAGTCTTAGGCTTAGTTTTAGTCTTAGTCTTAGTCTTAGTCTTAGTCTTAGTCTTAGTCTTAGTCTTAGTCTTAGTCTTAGCCTTAGTCTTAGTCTTAGTCTTAGTTTTAATCTTAGTCTTAGTCTTAGTCTTACTCTTAGTCTTCGTCTTAGTTTTAGTCTTAGGCTTAGTTTTAGTCTTAGTCTTAGTCTTAGTCTTAGTCTTAGTCTTAGTCTTAGTCTTAGTCTTAGTCTTAGTTTTAATCTTAGTCTTAGTCTTAGTCTTACTCTTAGTCTTCGTCTTAGTTTTAGTCTTAGGCTTAGTTTTAGTCTTAGTCTTAGTCTTAGTCTTAGTCTTAATCTTAGTCTTAGTCTTAGTCTTAGTCTTAGAGTTAGTATTAGTTTAGTCTTGGTCTTAGTCTAAGTCTTAGTCTTAGCTATTTATTAATTCATAAGAATAAGTTAATTTAAAAAATTTATTTACCTTCTGTTCAAAATTGAACCGGACTGTGCCACTTAAACACTGTTGTAGGCTTGGGTGTAAAAACCGGATTTTTCTTGTTCGGATGTATTGAAAATGTTGCAGAAAACATATGGGAAGTCTGCTCTATCATTTACGCAGGTATTTGAGTGATACAAATTGTTTTAGGAGGGTCGTACATCAACACTCCAACTAATAGCAGCGCAGAAAAATCAAACAATCTAAACTCCGTAAAACAATAATTCTTTGAATATGCTGAATTCTCTTGTCCAATATATTGGACAATGTGACTGAAAGAGTTAAACAAAGAGACTCTTTAACTTATGAAGAATCATAAAACTATCAAAAAGTTGTTTTTTTACAACAGAACACCTTAAAGTTTCAAATTACTTGCCTCACCACTCGCCGAGCAACCAGGGCTGCGGAGTCGGAGTTGGAGCCGAGGAGTCGGAGTCGGTAAGGATTTTTGGGTGAAGGAGTCCGAGTCGGAGTCTTAGAAAATGCACCGGCTCCGACTCCGACTCCGATAAAAAAATCAATACATATTTTTAACGAATATCGTCATAACACAAAATCTTATAGAAAAATTATTATTTTTTAACATTAATTTGTAAAGTGCTCTATAGATAGGCTTGCCATAATTTTTTGAAAACAAGTCCACAAACTTTTCGAGTTTTTCTTTTTTTTTTTGTGGAGGGGGGGGGGGGGGGTATGAGTAGATGGCATCCACAATTTTGCTTCACTTGTACAATTCATGTTTTTTAAGATAAAGCTTGCAGCAAGAATTCTGAACTTAATTATGTGAGAAGCTGTTGATTTTTTCTTATCTTCTTTGATACCTTTGATGCTTTCAAATTAGTAGGAATATAAAACAATTAGGAAGTATGTAATTCATTTATATTCAACGAAATATTTAAAAATAAACAAGTTCTTTAAAAAATAATAAACTTAGAATGAATATAAAAACGTTACAATAACTCCACAATAAATAGTTGTATGAAAATAAAAATAAAATAAAAACTAAAATTAATTTTGCACTAAATATGTATCAAATGTGGGGCTACTTAGTACAAAGTAGTACTAAAACACCTACAAAAACAAATCGCAACATTTCGCAAATCAAGAAGGGTCAAAACAAATGAATACTAACTGCAAACAACAATCGTAAATATAACAACGATATGATTAACGGTTCATTCAATTATTTTATTAGTTTCTAAGGGTGTTTCAACACACAGGGTGTTTCAGCTACTTTCTTAAAGATCACTTTGTGTTCACACGAGAACTTTTTTCTAGGAAAGAGATATTATAACTATTTTTTCAAATTTGTTGGATCCAAGTCCGGACAAAATCACAAGTCCGGACAAAGTCCGCACATGGTTGAAAAGTCCGGACAATCCGGACTAAATCCTGACGTATGGCAAGCCTATCTATAGACGAATTCCTTGTAGCAAAACTGGTTGATAAGCTGGTTGCTGGTTGTTGAAAATAAGTCGTCTGTTGGTACTTGAGGTGTCATTTCTAGTTTTTAAATCAGTTTATCAATTAGTTGCCAAATATCAAAAAGTTTTGATTTTTTTCGGTTTTACATCCAACCAGTTGTTCATCTATTTGATGTGTTTGTAGCAAAATTAGCAACCAACGAAAAAAGTTTATTACAAAATCAATTTGTACGATGAGTTTCATGAGTGATTTCAATTGAAAAAAATATTTCAAATAAATTTTCTTGCCAGTTTTTCTTATTGATAAAAAATATCTATAAGTTTAATAGACATAAAGGGTGATTTTTTAAGCGTTTGGTTTTTGAAAATTGGAAAAAAAAAACAAAATTAGCTATAATGAATGAAATATTTATTTGGAGCGGTACATCAATACCTGTCATTTACTTTTTATAGGTTATTTCATGTAAATGTTGTCCGCGGCTACACGTGAGTTGGCTCATGCATAAGCTTCAATTTTGGCATAGTTTTGCCAGCATTTCGGCCGGTATCTCACCAAAGACATCTGTAATGTTGTCTTCCAGGGCTGCAATTGTGGCTGGCTTGTCCCTGTATACGAGAGACTTCACATATTCCCACAAAAAATAGTCTAGTGGGGTCAAATTGCATAATCTTGACAGCCAATGGACTTCTCCAAAAACTCGCCTCTCAATAGGGCCATGGTATCGCCTGCCATGTGGCATGTGGTCCAAATTTCCCATTTTGGCTGTAACGTTGTGATTTTTATTATTTTTAAAAAAGAACGGTCCAGTGATACCACCGGCCCACAAACCGCACCAAACAGTGCATTTTTCAAGGTGCATTAGCAGCTCTTGAACTGCCTCTGGCTGGCTCTTCAGACCAAATTTGGCAATTCTGTTTGTTGACGTACACATTGAGCCAAGAATGAGCTTCGTCACTAGAGGCAATTTTACGATAAAGATGTGAATCTTCATCCAACTTTTCTAAAGCCCATTCACCAAACAAACGACGTTAGGGTTAGTCACCCGGCTACATTTCTTGCACCATTTGTATTTTGTATGGTTTCATACCGAGGTCCTTACTATAATGTTCCAGGTGGTCTAATAACACAAGTCCAATTATTGAGAATGGCGACGTTTGACATATCACGATCTTCGTTGACACTGCCCGACACAGCAGTAATATTCTCCTCCGTACTCACTCTCCGCATACGGGTTGGTGGATTAATGTCCTATAAAGTGAAACTGGTGCGAAATTTGGTCACAATACCTTGAATAGTCTGTTCGGTGGGTCGATTATGACGACCATAAAATACGACGTTATTTGGACGTTTAATGGAAGTTACATTTCTCACAAATCACCCTTTATTTTATTTTAAATTTTATTGAATTTTAATTACTTTACTCATATTTTTAACTTCTTCATTAAAACGATACAACGATACATACAAATTATATGGATGAAAAAAAATTAAATGATTTTTAATTTTATGGTCGGAGTCGGAGTCGGTGCTTCAATATTTGGCGGAGTCGGAGTCGGAGTCGTAATTTTTCGAACCGACTCCGCAGCCCTACGAGCAACATCAATAAACTATGAATATGTTTATATATGTATATAAATGAACTCGAAAAAGTAAAGAAATTGTGCTTAAAAATTGTCTTGTGATCATAAGAGATATAGCTGCCGAACTTGATATATCGACTGGATCGACACACACAATTTTACATGCTGTTTTAGGCATGCGACAGGTTGCAGAGCGACTTGTGCCAAAATTGCTGATTTCCTTCAAAAAGAGTTTCGCAAAACTGTCGCTCAGAAGATACTATAAGTGAACGATATGGACATTCAGGGGCGCATCTGTGTGTACGAGTATGACGTCGAAACAGATTAACAATCTGCAGTGTGGCGCTATCCAGATGACCTAAAACCCAAAATCATACGACAAAGTCGTTCAAAAATTAAAGCGATGTTCATTGTTTTCTTTGCTTCTCAAGGTGGAATTTTTTCCGCAAGGTCAATCGATCAACGTTCAATATATATTTGAGTATTTTAAAGAATTTACGCTAGAATATTTGGTGAAAGAGGCCAGAATTATGGAAGGACAATTCATGGTTTTTGCACCACTATATTGCACCAGCTCACACATCACACGTTTTTCGTAATTATTTGACCAACATCACTATCAATATCGTTCAACAAGCACCATATTCGCCCCGTGTGAAATTTTCTTATTTCCCAAGCTCAAATTATCGCTTCGGAGAAGCCATTTTGTAACGATTGAAGTCATCAAAGAGAATTCGCAGAGGAAGAAGACCACTCCGAAATCGGCCTACCAAAAATGCTTTCAAGAATGGAAAAAACGTTGGTGTATGTGTATTGCCTCTGATGGTGATTATCTGGAAATTGATAAAATTAATATTGAATAATAAATAATCGTTGTTGCTTTATTTCAACAGTCCGGTTTAATTTTGAACAGAAGGTAAAAGAAAATAATTTCAAATAAACTTTCGCATAAAGATAAGGTGCGCCAATCAAAACGTCATTGACCACACTGGAATCTGCTCTTAAATATGTTTAAATTTAGATTTAAATGAGATAAACGACCATCTTTAAAGCAATTAAGTTGTTTAATTTAACAACATGATTTCAAGTCATAAAATACAAAAGAAAATAGGTCAGCAGATTAATTAAGTTGGAATTTTGAATAATTCCAATACTCTTTATAACTTAAAACCTCTTTTAATAGAGGAATATATTTTAATACCAGTTTTGATGGAGATTTTGGCAGCGCTATCTTGGAACTGCTGAGTCCTAACATCCAGCATCCGAATAATAATTAGTTAAGATGTTAATCGTGTTAACCTGTATATTTTTGAATATTTTAGTATAGGTTCTTTTCTACTTTATTGATATTTCGCACGCACATTTTAGTGTACGTTTCGGAGCTCAATAGTTACCGACAGTCTTAATTTACTGCCTTCACATAAATTTCAGAATTATGTTTAGAATAATAAATCACCATAAAAGTAAACAATATAAGGCAGTGAGTTGTGTGTTTAGTGTCATTGGAAGCTATAAAATTAGCGCCAGCGACTTTTTGTATTTATTGGAATTAAATTTGAATGATCTTAAGATTCATTTTATTTCTATAAAATGTAAAAACGATTTTTGTGATTTAAAAAAATCAAGCAAATAACAAAACAACTAAAATAATCAAGTTATTTATAAAAAAAAACATATGTAACAAATTATTCTAAAATACAGAATTCATATTTTTCTGTGCAACTTTCACTTCTTTTTGCTCGTTACTCAAAGTCCATCACAACAATTTAATTTAAGCCACATCCTATACGCGAAACGATAGCAAATCATTCGCAGTTGAAATGCGTTTTATTTCAAATCACGTTCGAGAAGCTCGACTTTTTTTAAACTTTTTTGACGCCCCATTCATAAGGTCTGGCAACAATTCAATACTGTTTAATATGCGAATCAGGCAGATGAAGCAAAGAATTGCAATTCAGTTTTTCTTCGCTTGTTGGAATAGATTATCATAAAGATCATTATCAGATATTATCCTAAGGATCATTTCATAGGTATTTTGTATTTACAAAGATATTTTTTAATTCGACCAATCGGAGCTTTATTTCAAGGATATTTAATTTATTTATATGTGAATATAAATGATTTCATCTAATGAAAAAATAATCATCTTTACTTAGATACTTACTTAAAATTAAGAAAAATAAATTTATGATGAGCATTTATTTCTAAAATTAAGTATAAATAAAATAAACGATTGTTTGAAACAGAGAATTATTTTAGTTTTCAGCAAATTGTTAACTTGAATCAAGCAAAGTTTTTTATTCCAACTTATATTGGCATGTTTATAATTCACAACATGTTTACATGAAAACATGTTTAAGATGGTACAGATTGACAAACCATGGCATGGTTCGAAGGTGCAGTGTCTTATCTTTACTTGGAAGCATCTTAGCGTCTTGGAAAAATCTAAGCGTCTACAAGATATGTTTAGTATATTCGAGTAGTTTTTTATGATCGATTTTCCTACATCCCATATCTTTGCTGAATCAAGCAAATTATTCTCAATTCTAGGAAAATAAATTACTCAAATTGAGTAAATCAATAACACATTCATCATCAAGCATATTCTGCTCTTAATAAGAAAATTAAGTTTCTAATATTAAGCAAAATATCCTGGTATTAAAAAAATTATTTACTTGAATCAAGTAAATTATTTAGTTTTCAGTAAATTCTTTACTTGAATCAAGCAAATTATTCTCAATTCAAGGAAAATAAAATTCTCAAGTCAAGCAAACAATTCTAGTTTTCAGAAAATTGTTCTCACTTCACGAAATATTATACTTGAATCTAGAAAAAATATTCTTGAGTTTTAAGCAAATGTTTCTTGAATTAAACATTTTTATAGTCCTACGTTTAAAAAACGTAAACGGGGTATATTAATTTTGTCACTCCGTTTGTAACGCCCATAAGGAGGCGTGGTAGGCATAGAAAAGTATATATATTCTTGATCATCATCACCACCCGAGTCGATTTAGCCATGTCCGTTTGTCTGTCCGTCTGTCCGTCTGTGATCACGATTACAGCCGTAATTTTAAAGCTATCATAACGAAATTCGATATTTAAGCTTTTATTTAAAAAATAAAGGTCAAGTTCGAAAATGAGCCAAATCGAATCATAACCACGCCTACCTCCCATACAAAGTGACTTTATCAAAACGGTAAAATCTCTTAAACTTCCACAAAAATTAATATATGAAGTTGAAATTTTGCTTATGAGCTTCGATATATAATATACACTCTGAGTATGAAATTCAACCATATCGGGTGAAAACCACGCCTACTCCAATACAAAGTCACTTTACATAAAATGTAAAATTTCTTTAAATTCACCAAAACTTAATATATGAACTTGAAATTTTGCATATGAACTTTGATATATAACCTGTACTCTGTGTACGAAATTCAACCAAATCGAGTGAAAACCACAACCACCTCCCATACAAAGTGACTTTATCAAAAAACAAAAGAGAATATTATCTGTTAAAACTATGACGAAAATTTTTTAAAAATAAACATTTTTTTGACTGCTTAAGACTTTGAATGTACTTTGGTTCGGACGTGGGGGTATTTTAACTTCGACCCAGTCGAAGATCATTTCTTACTGGTTATACCCCCACGTTTAAAAAACGAAAATGGGGGTATATTAATTTTTCTTCATATCATGTGTTTTATATTTACTCAATTCTAGATACATAATGTTTGAATTGAGAAATTTACGCTTGAGTGTAAACTGATTGTAAGATTGGAACAAACCTACTCTAATTGTCTCAATGCGATAGTATCTTACCGAAACCAAGAAGCTAACCTTATTTTAATATTGTATTTATATACGCCGTCTATCAGGTAATATGTTAACAATCTTAAAAATCTAAACAATGTTAACAAGTACTGTTGAACACATCAATATTATCTCAAACTTAGATTCTAAGCTGATCAAAAAATTGCTTGGAAAGACAATAACCATATTTACAGAAAGTATACGTTTGTTAGAAGTTATTTTTAAGGCAGGAATCCTGATAAGAACACTTTTGAGGAAAGGTTATAAAAAATTCAACTGTAGCTTGACACCGCTTTTCTAAATATTTTTTTCATCAATGAGATAAAAGTGAACAATTCGTCAGAGAAAAAGAAGGAAAATAACCCTTTATTCTAAGAAAATGCTTAAGATTTGAATTTACCACCTCTCTTCAGCACAAATATCTTATGATACAGTCAAAATACTTTTTGTAAAATGAAATACCTAAAGGAAGTAACTGTACCTTTCTCTGCGAGATGTCATTTTGATAAGTTCTAAGGCATCTTGTCAAAAAAAAAAAAATCTGGAACATCCGGTGTTCCACAAGGGGTTGCTCCACTTCTTTTTAACATCTTCATCGCAGATATATCGGAATTTTTCGATGGAATCCCACATCAACAGCTCTATTCTGCTTCTTAACTTAACAAGGAATTGTAAAGAAGCTCTTGCTAATATTCTTGTTATGTAAAGTAAATTTTCGTATTCCGCCAAGTCATTCACAATTTGAAAGCTCTGAAAAACTTTTAAAGTTTACCATGCATGGTGAAAACGGCTGTACGACCTTGAAAGGCTTTAAATTGTACCATGAAGAAAATCGAGCTTAGGAAATAAATATTTTTTTATTGTGTTCGTTTTAAATTACCATTTTTGAATTATAACTATGTGGGTAATATTAATGGCACACTAATGCCACCCACCTCAAAATTTTCAAAATCTCATACAATTTCTTTAAATTAGTTTAAAGTAATACTTTTCTAATTAAGGACGTTTTCTATATCCTCAAAACACCACGGATAATGGCCACCATCATAGTGACCAATCTCATAATTGCACATCAATGAGTCAAATATATATATTGTATTCAGATATTTCCGTACAAATGCCATTTAAGTTTAGCGAACGTTGGCGGAGCGCTATTTTTTTATAGCTTAGAAGACAAAAATCTGTGTGTAAATCAGTGTTTAGTGTTTTTTGACTTTCAATCCCAGTAGCATCTTAAGGTAGCAACTTATGGAACTGAAATTATGGGAGAAATTTTGTTCCATGTATTCTGAGTGGACGCTCATATATAACTTGTACTAAACTTAAGTAACATGAAAGTTATTAACACGGTTAAACCAAAATCATAAACAAAGAGTCTTGTCTAATATTATAGCTCTAATCGAATAAGCGAGCAATGGAGATAAAATACATGAAACATTTATAAATGTCATGATACATTTTCAATACAAAAATTCTGAATTGATATTTCTCGAAAGTTCATTGAATTTTCTTCGGAATTTGAAACGAGAACGAAGAATTGATTCAACGTATTTCAATTGGATAAAGGCGTCAGAGTGCATAAGTTGCAATACAAATTTGTTTATACTACTCTTAAAAGCACACACTCTCCCATGGTATAATAATACAAGGTAGTATTGACAGTTGCTTGGGAAAACATCTTCTGTCAAAAAATATACTCAAAAAAGAGCGCTCACAATCCGCCATTGAAAACACAAAACGTACAAGTGAAAAAAAACAACAACTTCAGCAGCTGCAGATGCATTTGCACAAACAGTTGTTTTTGACAGGAGATGTTTTCTTGTAGAAGAGAAAATAAGCAGTTGTCAATGCTACCTTGTATTATTATACCATGACACTCTCCCATATTCATTCCTTTTCTTGTATTATACCAATACATATGCGTACACATATAGGTATGTATGCATGTATGTATGTTCAACATAAATACGTCGCATACATTGCCGCCAGTCATTTGGCGCGAATTAAATTCACTGCCATTCCGACTTTGATACTTCCGCTTACAGACGATGCCATCAACGGGCTTCGAGAAGTTGCACAAAATTTTTGGCAATGAACGAACTGGTTCTATAAACTTTCCTTACACGAGAGTATTCGAGGGGAACGGTGTAAATAAACTATATTTACTCATTGTCACAAACCGTTGCAACGGAAGTGAAGTAGGAGTAGAAGGTAGGCCGGAAGGATGTGGCAGAAGCGTTGTGTGGCAACAGCATTGTCGTTGGCGGATTTCACAGCTGGTAACTGATTCGTTCGTACGCGAGAAGTTCATATTTATATATGCCTCCATTATATGGCTTTGTTTATTGTATCTAGCTGAATCAGAATCAATTTCGAACTTGAGTTCTTGCCTGTTTTGCGAAAAGTTTTCCTTGTTGAAATTCATGAGCTGAAGTTTTGCCGGAAGTCAGCCTTTCATTAGTTTCACTATTTTATTAAAATGTGAAAGCTTGAGAAATTTCAAAGCAAATTAATGAGATTTGAATAATTTTTATATCCTTTGAAATGAACGATCTAGGATTATGAAGTCCTACTGAATTTAAGATTCAACATAAGAGAAAAAAACCCTCATATTACAAGTCGCATCCACTCATTGAGAACAACACCACAAATCAACTTTTCTATAGATCTATAGATGAACAATATATGATAAATATATCTATAGATGAACAAAACTCAATTTCTTTTGGTATAACTTTATGAGAAATAACTCTACTTTGGTCTAGATCCTTTCTTGATTCTCCAAATATCATCGGTTTTTAACCACCCCACACAAATGGGTTTTTTTTTTAATCAAATCGTACCTCCGATGCGGCCAACATAGACGGCTTATAATACGATTACCGAATCTGTGCTCAAAATATCAATCAAAATATCCTGCTGAAACCAAAGATTGTCCAATTTCATATGTGTAATTTCAGCCCACAAAAAGTCGCTTATCTTACCGTTGACCGAAATGGCATTTGCTGCAGCATTTTTGGAAATAATGGACCAATAATGTCACAACTCCAAAAAAATCAATACTAAACTATCACTCTCTGTGCCTTCATTGGCTTTTCGACAATCACATGCTGGCTTTCCGAAAACCAGATATGGCTACCAGATATGCAATGTACTACATAAATAAGCAGCTATAGCACATAGCAAAAAAGTGCTGATTATGCAAAACTGTTTCGGCAAAACGCCAAACGCATAGAAGATACAAAGATATCAAAATGAAACAAATCTTCCATGTTTATCTATGTATTCAGCGTTGAATTTCTGTTTTTATCTGAGCATTGCCATGCGTTGTCATGTTGTGCATAATCAGATACACGCAAATCGCATTGAACAGATCGCCAAGTGACACTTGTTAAGCTATGCGCTGCTGTGCCGTGCGAGGCTAACTAGACCAGAACAAAAATACATTAATAGACCTATTCTGTCTGTCAATTTACAAGAAATAATTTGTCAAAATTTTGTCAACCTGACTTGTAAAACCTTTTCAGGCGAACACTTGACAAATGAAAAGCTTTATTTATTCACCACAGGAAGGTGAAAAGCATGATGCCAGAAAGCAGCTGTTGAGTGCAGAGACTATATATTCTATAGACATTGCATGAGATTCACCACATCTATATTGTGAATACCGAATGATGTAAAGATTGGCCCAAGAAAAAACATTGGCACGGGCAGCGAGAAAGCAGCGCTGGCGGCGGACCTTTGTTGCTAGAATTTGTTGATAGACTCTAAAATGTCAAAATGTTATCAACAAAGTTGTCGAGAAGCCATGTTTATTTTATTTTTTCCATTGCAATTCTATGCGGACGGACGGCTGGATTGTTTACATTTTTTTTGCATGCTTTTTGTTGTTGCTCAACTTACTCACTTTTGCAGGATTGTATTTACTGTTTTGGCTGCATTTCATTCATTGATCGTCAGAAAAGTTATATTTTTGCGATTTTGTCTATTTCAATGAAGCTATAGAAAAATCGCTATTCTGTAACTTTTTAAGTTCTGATTGGATTGAAATGCATCCAAGGACAAAATTGTACATAATTTTATCGCCTATTAAATGGCATCAAAAATTATTTTTTAACTTTATTCATTTTTTTCCCTAAAATTTTTTTGCATGGTTTTCTTCTTGCTCAACTTTTTCAGTTTTGCAGAATTTTCTTTACTGCTTTGGCTGCATTTCATTGATCGTCAGAAATGTTATATTTATGCGATTTTGTCTATCTCAATGAAGATATAGAAAAAACGCTGTAACATTTTTAATTCAGATTGGATTGAAATGTACCCAACGACAAAAATCTAGAAAATTTCAACATATTCATAATGCAATCAAAAAATATTTTCTTACTACAATTTTTTTTGCATATGTTTTGTTCTTGCTATACTTTTTCATCTTTGCATGACTTTCTTTGATCGTCATGCGTTATAAAAGTTATATTTATGCGATTTTGTCTACTTATCTCAAATTATGAAGCTATACAAAAATCGCTGTAACTTTTTTAATTCTGATCGGATTGAAATGAGACCAAAGACAAAATTATAAAAAATTTTATCACCTTTAAAATGGCATCAAAAATTAAAATTTTTTTACTAAATTCCTTCATTTTTTTTCAATATTACAACTATTCTTATTTTATTGAATCTATCTATGTACCTATTCTATACATCCACCCGTTAGCTATCTATATTATAAACTTTTATTTTACATAAAATCATATTGGTCTAGTTGCCACGCAGGACAATCGCCAGCTTGACCAACTATATTTTATTGTTGTTGTTGTTTTATATAGCATAAGCTGTGATCGTGTGTTTACGTTTTCGATACAGTTATGATTTTGTATTTTTAAATTTGTAGTGTCTGCAAGCTGCAAAGTAGATTTTTATCTTGAAGTTTTTATAAATGCACTTGCGAAGTGATATTTCTTTCTCTTTACGTCCTAGTGCTATTGAGAAAGCGTCTTTTTGTGACTTGTGTTTTTAGTGTTTTTACCGTGTCCTCAAATTTTCAAAAACTTTAGTGTCGTTTGATCGCGTATTTTTTTGAAAAGTGACCGAGTGTAAAATTGAACCATCTGTTTTTTTCAAAACAAATCCCAACTCTTTTTTTAAATTAAAAACTAGACTTTCAAAAACTATATCATCGTTGTAAACGTGTATTGTTGAAAAGTGACCAAGTGTTTTTAAAATTTAAATTATACCCATCTGTTTTTTTCAAAACAAACGCAAAAACTATTTTAAAAAACAAACAATATGTCTGAGTACGTATGTTCCGCAAAAAATTGCGAAAGCGTGCCTGATATATTTTCAGCCACCATTAGAATGTTTCGGTTCCCAACCGATTCATTGCTACTGCAGAAATGGTGCGCTAATTTAAAAATAGTGTATGAAGCTGACATCAGCTCAAAAAGTCGAGTTTGCAGCAGACATTTCGACTCATCTTGCATGGGAAGCAAGAAGTTGAAACAAGGTTCAATTCCCACCATTAATCTTGGTAAGTATTATAAACTATTTTTATTATAAGCAATTTTTCTACTATTTCCTTTTTCTTAAGCTTTCTTTAAAACGACTTGATGGTATTGTATTATTTTCCTGATGGAAAATATATATAGCCACATGCGATTTGAACGTTAAATTATTTTATTTAGAGGGAAAAATTTGTTTTGCAGTCATTTTAAAATAGTTGTGTTTTGTTTTTTAAATATATATATAAATCTAAAATATATATTTTTTATTTTTAAAAATTATTTTGAAAATTCAAAGATGGAGTTCTAATTTGTATTTTAAAAAAAGTTGAAAATCGGCCAACATGTTCGGTTCCGGATCTTCTGAAAAAGTAAAATAAGAATTCAAACAAACTAATCGACTGACTTATTTTTTCTTCTTTAAATCAGTTTGCAATGTAATTCTACATATCTTTTACCAATCTGAGCAGCTTTAGAAAATTTTCTAGTTTTTATACAAATTTATTTTCTTTGCTCTTCATAATTTTTTTAACTTTTCAGAATTTTCATTTTAATTTGGTAAAAAATGAGCATTTACGTATTTTTATTTTTTTTTTTAAAGAATTCTTATTTTACTTTTTCAGAAGATCCGGAACCGAGCTATCATGTTGGCCGATTTTCAACTTTTTTTAAAATACAAATTAGAACTCCATCTTTGAATTTTCAAAATAATTTTTAAAAATAAAAAATATATATTTTAGATTTATATATATATTTAAAAAACAAAACACAACTATTTTAAAATGACTGCAAAACAAATTTTTCCCTCTAAATAAAATAATTTAACGTTCAAATCGCATGTGGCTATATATATTTTCCATCAGGAAAATAATACAATACCATCAAGTCGTTTTAAAGAAAGCTTAAGAAAAAGGAAATAGTAGAAAAATTGCTTATAATAAAAATAGTTTATAATACTTACCAAGATTAATGGTGGGAATTGAACCTTGTTTCAACTTCTTGCTTCCCATGCAAGATGAGTCGAAATGTCTGCTGCAAACTCGACTTTTTGAGCTGATGTCAGCTTCATACACTATTTTTAAATTAGCGCACCATTTCTGCAGTAGCAATGAATCGGTTGGGAACCGAAACATTCTAATGGTGGCTGAAAATATATCAGGCACGCTTTCGCAATTTTTTGCGGAACATACGTACTCAGACATATTGTTTGTTTTTTAAAATAGTTTTTGCGTTTGTTTTGAAAAAAACAGATGGGTATAATTTAAATTTTAAAAACACTTGGTCACTTTTCAACAATACACGTTTACAACGATGATATAGTTTTTGAAAGTCTAGTTTTTAATTTAAAAAAAGAGTTGGGATTTGTTTTGAAAAAAACAGATGGTTCAATTTTACACTCGGTCACTTTTCAAAAAAATACGCGATCAAACGACACTAAAGTTTTTGAAAATTTGAGGACACGGTAAAAACACTAAAAACACAAGTCACAAAAAGACGCTTTCTCAATAGCACTAGGACGTAAAGAGAAAGAAATATCACTTCGCAAGTGCATTTATAAAAACTTCAAGATAAAAATCTACTTTGCAGCTTGCAGACACTACAAATTTAAAAATACAAAATCATAACTGTATCGAAAACGTAAACACACGATCACAGCTTATGCTATATAAAACAACAACAACAATAAAATATAGTTGGTCAAGCTGGCGATTGTCCTGCGTGGCAACTAGACCAATATGATTTTATGTAAAATAAAAGTTTATAATATAGATAGCTAACGGGTGGATGTATAGAATAGGTACATAGATAGATTCAATAAAATAAGAATAGTTGTAATATTGAAAAAAAATGAAGGAATTTAGTAAAAAAATTTTAATTTTTGATGCCATTTTAAAGGTGATAAAATTTTTTATAATTTTGTCTTTGGTCTCATTTCAATCCGATCAGAATTAAAAAAGTTACAGCGATTTTTGTATAGCTTCATAATTTGAGATAAGTAGACAAAATCGCATAAATATAACTTTTATAACGCATGACGATCAAAGAAAGTCATGCAAAGATGAAAAAGTATAGCAAGAACAAAACATATGCAAAAAAAATTGTAGTAAGAAAATATTTTTTGATTGCATTATGAATATGTTGAAATTTTCTAGATTTTTGTCGTTGGGTACATTTCAATCCAATCTGAATTAAAAATGTTACAGCGTTTTTTCTATATCTTCATTGAGATAGACAAAATCGCATAAATATAACATTTCTGACGATCAATGAAATGCAGCCAAAGCAGTAAAGAAAATTCTGCAAAACTGAAAAAGTTGAGCAAGAAGAAAACCATGCAAAAAAATTTTAGGGAAAAAAATGAATAAAGTTAAAAAATAATTTTTGATGCCATTTAATAGGCGATAAAATTATGTACAATTTTGTCCTTGGATGCATTTCAATCCAATCAGAACTTAAAAAGTTACAGAATAGCGATTTTTCTATAGCTTCATTGAAATAGACAAAATCGCAAAAATATAACTTTTCTGACGATCAATGAATGAAATGCAGCCAAAACAGTAAATACAATCCTGCAAAAGTGAGTAAGTTGAGCAACAACAAAAAGCATGCAAAAAAAATGTAAACAATCCAGCCGTCCGTCCGCATAGAATTGCAATGGAAAAAATAAAATAAACATGGCTTCTCGACAACTTTGTTGATAACATTTTGACATTTTAGAGTCTATCAACAAATTCTAGCAACAAAGGTCCGCCGCCAGCGCTGCTTTCTCGCTGCCCGTGCCAATGTTTTTTCTTGGGCCAATCTTTACATCATTCGGTATTCACAATATAGATGTGGTGAATCTCATGCAATGTCTATAGAATATATAGTCTCTGTTGAGTGTTACAGGCTTATTGAAAAAATACCCTTACTTTGTTAAGTTCCTTTTTTAAAATGAAAATATGAATTTATCGTTGAGAATTTGTTAGTTCTTTTGATATTAGATATTTAAATATTGAAGCCTTTAAAACAATGGCACAAAAAAATGTTTTTCTCTTTTCTTTTAGAACTTACATTGGTTTAAAGTTATTTCTTAAAAATGTGATAGCTCTGAGAGTTTAACAGTAACTATAAAAAAATATATACCAAATTGAAGGATAAAAATATGACTTTTTTTATTAATAAATTAAAGACTGCCATAATAACGCATTTTTTTCTTTAAAATAAGTTTATTGAAAAAAAAAAACTTAAAAAAAACTAAAATCGTTATATATTTAAAATTATCAAGAAATTTAATAAAAATTTTAGCAGCATAATAAAGGTAATCAAACTACCTTTTCATTGATACCAGCTGCGATGAAATATGTTCAAAACTTTCAGAGATAGCACTTTTTTAAGATGGAACTTTTAACCACTATATTTTCTAAATCAAAAGAGAACTACACTTTTTCTTTTCACAATCTTTTTAAACGCTTCAATGTTTTTAAATCACTTGAAAATATTTAAAGAAACAAATATATAAAAATTTCACTTTGCACTTCATTTATCCCCCACAACATATTTGATCAATATTGTTTATTGTTGAGGAGGCAACACTTTGTTTTGACAGTGTTTTAATTATTTCAAGAAAATGGACGAAATAATTTTTATTTTTATTCTTCTTTATTTTTATTTTCTTTCTTCAGTTCTTATTGTTTTATTAATATGTATTAAATATTATTATACAATTATAATAATTTATTTGATTTGGCGAGCAAAATATGAGCAAACACCAGCAGCAGCTGGATATCTACATACAAAATTCGCTGTCAACACTTTTTTTGTATTGACAACTGTGTCAAGAAAAGAGCTTTTAGAATCGAACCAGAATAGGAAATATTGACAATTGTAATATGTTGAATTGTAAATATGTTTAAAATAAATAAATAAATAAAAAATTGTATTGTAAATATGTTGAACTTTGTCAACTCACCGGAATAGGTCTGTAAATGTAAATGTTCGCTAAAAGCGCGTTTATTAATAATATTTCTCTCTCTTGGTTTATTTTATGAACGAAACCATGTTAAAAAAGCGGAAAAAAGAGAAGAACGAGAGAAATTAACAAAAAAAAAAACGCTTAATTTTTTACTGAATTGAAAGAACACGCTGCATTGTGTGATATTTTTTATAAAATGCCAACAAATGCGTAAAATTCCATAACATTTTACAATCAGTTTTTAGAGTGCACATATCTTATGTGGATTTTTTCGGAATGATTTTTGTAATGTTTTTTATGTAATTTTTATGAAAATTCCATTTCTGATTTACCATTTTAAGGTATCACTGAAATGGTAGTGACTGCTGCTTTTCATTCCTGTCACTAATTAACCCTTATAAGCAATTTTTTATAATAATAATAATAATAATAATAAACCGGCTATTTCAGCCCTTGAAAGGACATTGACCGAACTTCTTAAGAACAATTTGTGTTATGCGTGTTATTAAATATTTACAATTTTGATCGAGAACCGTACCTACTAGTTTTATGCCTACTCCGACGGCTAATGTTCTCAAGAAGCCTTAGATGACATTATTTACTCTCTGAGGCTTACCATTGTCTGCAGAGAGGTGACGGCAGAACAGAAAAATTAATTCATTGGAAAAACTTTCTGTGTCAGATGGCTTATTTTTTATACTTTTCTAAATTAAGAATCCTTTGTTAGGCAAGAATTCTTAAGCACTGTGCTGATTAATTTATTTCATAAGGTAAAGAAAATCTTGAATCTTAAAATATTATACATTGTCATTATAGAAAAAAAAATCGTTAATACTTGTTTTTTAATTCCTTTTGAATAACCTTTTAATTCTAATAAATAGTTCTCTACATTGTGTGAACAAGACTAGCTACCTTTTGTCAAAAGAGAGAAAAAGTAAGTATAATTGATTTTCCCAAGTCTTATGTTAATATTTATAAATAACTATTAATAAATGATCTCTTCTGTAATGAAATATGATCTCTTATTTATAATACATATATCATTTTGAGTTTTAATTATTAGTACTTTTTTCACAAGAAAAATTGTGTTTAGTTTCATCCTGCAAAATTGTACTGGAGAACTCAAGTGTTTATTTTGCGTTCAGTGGCAAAACTCAATTTTGTACTGGTAACTCAAACTAAACTCTTTGTGGGGACATAGCATTTATTTTACGATAACACAATAAAGAAATGATGTTCTTTCACCTTATAACGAAAATTTTATGGAATGATAGTAAAGCTAAGGGGTTCGGGTCACATGATGAAAATAAATAAAAAAAAAATAATGACACCATGAGGTTTCTCAGAAAACCCCATAAACTCACCTTTATGCACAAAATGCAATAGCAAAACCAAAAATAAATATAAACTAAAATTAAAATAAAAACAAGGGTTTGGATAAAGATTATAACAAGATTAGAAAGAGCATGAGAGAAAGGATTCGATCAAAGATTAGGACCAGATACAAGCAGTGGCATAGATAGCTTTTCGCAATGGGAGGGGATGAAATTTATTTTCGTGACAAACATACATAAAAAAAATTTTTATAAAAATCGTAATAAAAAAAACGTATACTTTTATTTGTATGTTATTTGTTAATGTTTTTAAAGCGAAAAATCCAGCCGGATTGGACTGTTTACTAATTTAAGGACTTCTTCAGCCGATATAACTATGGCTCGATGACTCGTGAGTGCTGTCAAACCGTTTGATGAAAAATTTAAGTTATTACAAATATTTTGCTAATAAAAAAATATATTGTTTTTATCCTCTTTGGATTGTTTTTATCCTCTACAAAGCTGAAAAGGTACGCTCAGACGTGCTTGTGGCCACTGGCAGTGTAGCTAAAATTTTTAATGACACGGCCATGTTTGGAAAATTATATGGGCAGTTATATAGGGTGTTTTTTTTAGGGGTTTGTTTTTCGAATAGAGATAAAACTGGCATTTTGTGGTCAAATCTGGCAACTCTAATGTCATTTATGTTCAGTTTGGTTTGCCATTTCATCATGAACAGGTTGACAAAAGAACACCGCTTGCAAATGGGCCGAAAATGAGATTGATCTCGATGCTGATTTTCATCGCAAAATTTTGTTCAGTGATGAGGCTCATTTTTGGTTGAATGGCTACGTCAACAAGCAAAATTGCCGCATTTGGAGTGAAGATAATCCACATGAGATCCTTGAGACGCCATTACATCCACAAAAACTGACTGTTTGGTGTGCTCTATGGGCTGGTGGAGTCATTGGGCCATACTTCTTCCGAAATAATACTGGAGAGTCAGTTACCGTTAATGGAGACCGGTATAGAGCCATGATAACCGACTATTTTGTTCCCGAATTGGATGGCATGAATGTGGATGAGTTGTGGTTCCAACAAGACGGCGCTACATGCCACACAGCGCACGTCACAATCGATTTATTGAAGGAAACATTCGATGAGCGCATAATTTCGCGGAATGGACCTGGTCAATTGGCCACCAAGATCGTGTGATTTGACACCATTGGATTATTTTCTTTGGGGATATGTGAAGTCGCTCGTCTACGCCAACAAACCAGAAACGTTAGGGGACTTGGAGGCCAACATTCGTGGCGTTATTGCCGACATACGGCCCCATATGCTCGAAAAAGTGGTTGAAAATTGGACCTGTAGAATTGGCTTTATTCGAGCCAGCCGCGGCGGCCACATGCCCGAAATCATATTTAATTAAGCCAAATTGATGGACATTAAAACGATTTTCTTGTGTTTTATTTCAATTCGAAGTTCTATACCTCTAAAAAAAACACCCTGTATAATGCTTCTAGAGCACTTAGACGCTGAAGGAACCTCTATGATTCCGATACAACTTCCACATTTTCAACTCTTTGAAAACTTTAAAAGCACTAACGTCAAGAAGTTTACCGTAAAAGTCAACGGTTTCTTTAATTCTTCAGCTTATTTGTCAATTTCTGTAACTTGAAAGAGGTATGATAATACTATAAGTATATCTTCATGTTTAGCAAGTCTTTAGCAAATTAAAAACATAATATGGAAAAATTTAAAAAGCGAGGGCTTAAATTTTGCCAGAAGACGAAATTTATAATTTAAGGTGGAGCCCCACAACAAATTACTTTGTAAATCAGTGCAAAAAATTCTATCGAAGGGGGATGTATCCCCTATCTACGCCACTGCATATAAGATAAGGAATGGGTCAAAGATTTAGACAAAAAATAGATAATGGAATTGAACAAGGATTAGGTCAAGAGTTCAGACAAGGATTGAGAAAAGGGTAACTTCAAGGATTGGGGCAAGGATAAGAACAAAGATGTAAACACAACTAAAACAATTTTTGGGACAAAACATGGAAAAGAAATGGGACAAGGAACAGAAAAACGATTTGGACACACTAACAACAATATTTAGGACAAAGGCTGAGAAAGGGAGAGGACATGGATTAGGAAAGGGATTCGAACAAGGGTTAGATCAAGAATTTGTGCATGGATTAAATCAAGAATTTGAATAAGGATAAAGGTGATGAAAAGTTCGGGATCTAAGGAAAGAAAAGGAAAGGAAGGGAAAGGGACAAGAATAAAGACAATAATGAAGATACGCTGTCACGTCAAGAACTACGGGTGTGTCCACAATGCTTTTCTTTTTAATAATATGATTTGTATGAATTTTCTGTTTAGTTTTTGACCCCGAAGCTTAACCTTCAAATATAGCCCATCTTGGCTACGTGCCTGGTAGGATTGAACATAGGCCGTTCAATTTAATTGGGCCGGATTGAAGGTAGGGCCGTTCCGCACCTAAAATGCAATGACATACCCAGATAGCAGCGGTTGTATTTCCTCAAGCAATATATCAAAAATCTATTTGGAGCCTTTTTGTTGTTTCCTCCAACTTTTTACAAAATTAAAGAAAAGTCATGGTTTTTGCTCACACAATGCTTATTTAATTGCAATTCTTCATGCATTCATGCTAGCATAATTGCTGAAGGTCATTTCCAGTTAAGTGCTAAATTCTCTTACTTGTTCTTAAAAAACAAACAAAAAAAAAAACGTAAATAAAAAATATTTATATGGAACCAAAAATTTTTATTAATAAGATAGAAGAATAAACGATAGCCAGTGCTGATGGTGTTAAAAATTAAACTTGCAAATAACTTATAATTGATAGAGCAAATGAAGAGGTGTCTAAAAAACAAGACGTTAAATAAATTTAAAAATAATGACTCGTGGTCTGATGCCAAATAAAATTTCTTAAGTTTATTTGCATTGTTTTCATTGGGTTTTTATATTAACTATACAGCTGTTTGTGGAATGTCAACAAATTAATAACAGCCAGAAATTTATATTATAAGACTTCCAACTGACCAGATCATTAATTATTTAATGAAGAGCATATATTTCACTAAGAATCTTTTTAATTTTTTTATCGATGAAGCTGATTGCAAATAATTTGGTGTTAAATATTTTTCTGCAAAATTATTGACTGAGAATTCACTTTTAATTCTTCTCCGTAGTAAAAGTTAATTAAACCAAAATGAATGAAGTAAGAGATATTACAGTGGCACATATTCGCTTAAACGCACAATTCTTTAAACATTTTTTACCGTTTTTTTTATGAATTGTAAAGTTTACTCTTTTTCTTTCTATGTTTTAAATAAAGAATTGAAAATTACTTTTCATCGTATGTTTTTTTATTTAAATATAACAAAATGAACACCTTTTAATGCAAAAAATAAGAGAAAACTAAGATGCACATTCGTTTAAATGCATTAACATTTTTCTTACATTATCTAAACAATTTATGAACTTTAATATTTGGTGGGTCCACCATTTTTCAATACAACCTCATATAAACGATTGGGTGTGGATTGCACAAGTTTTATAAGCTTATAATGCTATTAACCCTTCAGGCTATTTTAATAGCTAGTTTTAACTGAAGCACGATGTCAAACCTATGACCTTGTGCTTTTTTGGCATACATTTTAGGGAAAATGCATCCCCAAAAGTTGTCCATGGGGTTCAGGTCGGGACTGCATGCCGGCCACTCCAAAAGTGGTATGTTGTGTTCCTGGAACCACTGCATTGAAAACTTCGAAACATGGATAGCCGCGTTATCTTGTTGGAAAATGTCTTCATCCATTTTTTAATCCAAAAATGAGATGAGATCATCGTCTAACAATTCGGTGTATGTATAACTACGAACTCTTTTTGGATAGAACAAAACAAATATTTACCTTGCCAGAAAACGAAAACCATAACGCCACTGCGACCGAAGTTACGTTTTGACATACGTACTTCGGTGTTTCTTAAATCGTGCCAATAACATGTGTACGAGTCTGGTCCATTCAGATTGAATTGTTTCTCATCAGAGAACACAGCATTGTCCCAATGTTAAGCGAACTTCTTTATGTTGTATCATCTGGGCTTCTTCCACTTTACGTTTTTTGCTATGCGCCTAGCCGTCACTGGAAGATCCAATTTATTTATGATCTGAGTGGTATTCAAATAATTTCTTGTAGCTTCCATTTTTATTTGATTTTTTTATTTTATTTATTTATTTAGTCAAACAAGGCAATTTCACTTATGCGAACAGGTTTATTTTATTTTTTTTCCCCTTTCCTTTCCTTGTTTTTGGTGTTTGAAGAAATATTATTCATAGTGGGCGTGATCCGCCCACAGCATTGACATTTTTTCAACACATGTCAAAAAGACGAGAAAAGGAAAGGTGAAAAAAAGGGTTTTATAATTATTCTTAACTAGCGATACCCAGCGCGCGTTGCTTCACCCGGCAAGTATATTGAAAAATAATATGTAAATTCAAAACTTTTATTAGACCCTTAGTCTAACACCACACTCATGGTCAACTGCCCGTCGCAATTTCCCAGTAGCATGACATCACTCTCAGGTGGGGGCAATTATGAGTTTCAATGTTCTGTGACTTTCACTTCCATAGCTATTCTGTATTGAAAATCGGGAGACACCCCCTTTTCCAATGCACGTGCCAGTTCTTTATTAGAAAGACTTTGCCAATTACTAACTCCATACTGAGTTTCATTTCTATGCTACGTTTAGTGCCAATGCTACTCGATATTAGAAATTTGGTTTATGTGAGCGGAGCCACACCCCCTTGTCCAATGCCCGTCACGGTTTTCTAGTAGATGGATATTACCAAGTGGCAACTCCATACTAAATTTTATTGTTATGCGGCATTTAGTTCCAAAGTTATTCGATACCATAAATTTGAATTGTATGGGCAGTTCCAGGCCCCCTTGTTCAATGGTTACTCAATTTCGCCAGTCAAATGACATAACTAAATAGTACGTTCTGAACTATTTTAAATGATATGTGACTTATAGTTCGAGAGTTATACCTTAAATTTGGGCTACTAAAAAAGAGCCACACCCCTCGTCCAAAGTCCATAAATTTTCACCAGTAGATTATACTTATAAACATGGATGTGGGAGTGGACATGAGAGTGGGAGTCAGAGATAAGAGGGTATTTTAAAGAAACAATGGCATTGAAGAAGGTTAGTTTGGACATGAATGGTAAGTAATTAGGAGGAATTTAGGGTGGGAAAAGGTATTTAGATAGGGAATTCCTATACTCAGATTTAGATTTTGATGGTGAGTAGAGTTCGCTTATGTTATTGAATATTCTAAAACAACTATTTAAGGGTGCGTTGTATGCATAGATAGTGTGGTGATGGGATTCACTCAAAAATCTTGTATGCCTAGCTCTCCTTATTGTTTCATTAAGTGCAATTTTCCTGCAGATATATTCGCTAGTGATTTTACCAGTAATGGCATCGAATGTAAAGCATGATCAAAGTAATATTCTTCTTGATGAAAGTGGCATTATATTAAGAACTTTCAGCCTATGTTCGTACGAAGGAAAGTTTCTATAATCCCGTGGATCATAACAATCTCGTAGGGCAAAAAGCAAAAATTGTTTTTGAACAGATTCAAGGCTTTCTTTGTGCACTTCAAATGCTGGATTCCAAACTATGCAACAATATTCAAGAATTCCACGCACTAACGTACAGTATAATGTTTTTGTTACCCATATATTTTTGAATTCTTTTGCACGTCTTTTTATGAATCCAAGCAGTTTATTTGCCTTGGATATAATATGATCCAAGTGAAGGTTGAAGCGCAGCCTGTTATCTATGATAGGATAACCCCAAGATCTGCAATGTGGCTTACTCTGTTGAGAACGTCCCCATTAAGCACATAACTGCTATAAGTTATTTCGTTTTTACGGGAAAAACTTATAACGTAGCATTTATTTACATTTAAGGAAATAAATTTACATTTTGGCGGCTTAAAAGCTTTTCATTCCCCTTTGTATCTTTCTTCACGCCGTAATTATTGCCTTTGCGATGCTACCACAAACTTTTTTACCAACTACTACAACTTCAAGTCGTAAATATTGATAAGTTTTAAAATTCAGTTGATTAGAAAATGAGGAAAAAATGCAGAAAGGTTTAAGAGCAGGGTCATGGCCTGGTCGGAATTCGAACACAGGACCTCTAGGGTGGAAGTCAAACATGCTACCTACTCCACTGCCGAGGCCGCGAAATGATCGTGAACCATAATAATCGCTTATTTCAGCAAATCAAGAAAAATCCCTTGATGGGTATGTTTTATGAGACAATGACTACAGAAAACAATTGCAATTACTGTCAATGTATCGCACCCTTATGTATCGCACAGTGTAATTCCGATTTATTTTTATTCTTGCCCATAAACTTAGTTTTTATGCAACCAACTTTTGTTTTTCTTTTCGCTTTGGTCTTCATAACTAAAACTTTCCTATGTGTCCATTCTTTACGACGCAACTCAAGCCCTCCATCCGCTTGTCTATCCGTTATCTCATGTATTTTATGGTGGTTCATACAGTGATGTTTATATACTCGTATTTGTTAAAATTCACCGATGCGTGTAAAAAGCGTGGGAAAAAATATGTTTGATTTTTTTTATATTTTGTTATGTTCGTGTTAGTTAAGTGGTCCATAATTACTGCCATTTTCAATTGAGTGCGCTTTTAATTTGGGAAATTATCACATTTTTTGTGTATTTACCACCTCAAAACATAATGATGACAAAATAAATAAGATATATGTGTTAACAAATTTGATATTTTAAAAAAACACAATTCATAAGATTAAAAAATTGTCGGTTATATTTTAAGCATACTACTTTTAGCATAAAAAAGTGCTAAATTTTAAATAATAAAGGTGAGTAAATAATTTTAACTATGAAATTGTTAGTTGCATAAATAAAATTTATTTATTTATTTTTTTATTTCAAAGGCTAACACTTTGATACGAGTTTGCAAAATCGCAATTTCACTCGTCAAGGTCGTGACAATTCCACATCTTCGTTAGTTTTATTTTTATAAAACAAAAAATACTTGATTTATTTGGAAAACATTTTAAGTACAAAACAATTTGTATCAAAGTTTTTAATTATGAAATATATTAAATAAATATAGATTATTTGTATTTTTGAAATTATATAAAGATAAAATGGATTTTCATTCAGATCTTCAGATTTCCAGAAGCTGCAACAGCAGAAAATATTTTGACATGAGATCTATGTTTACAATCATTCACATGCTCTTTCAAGTTTGAGTCTTCTTAGCAGTGTTTTCTTCTGTTAGTTACCACAGTAAGACGGATCTCTTTTGACAGATGTAATGTAGACAGTTTACAATTAACTAAAGTGAAAACTACATTTCGCAAAAGTGTGGATATTTTAGGTCGTTATGATTGTCCAACATAGACCGGAGAAAACAGTTAATCAACAAATTTGAGTTGATTGGTTCAGTACAAGACATAAGAACACCAGTGCATGCTCTTCCCGCTCGTTTAAATAAAATTATTTGGCCCATTTTCAACCACCACATGGTGAATTTTACATAAGGATTTGGTTCTTAAGCCTAACAAAATTCACTTAGTTCAAGAATTGAAACCAAACGACCGTCAAAAACGTCGAAAATTCTTCAATTTCTTCCTATAACAACCAGATGATTTGATTGAAAAAATCTTCTTCTTAGACGAAGCACATTTCCATTTGAGTGGGTACGTAAACAAACAAATTTGCCGTAGGGCATTCAAATTTGGGCATTGGAAATAGACCAAATTCAACGACAAGCGCTATATCTGATTGGAGATGAAAACATTTAATTTTCTCTTAACTCTCCCGTATCGACGTAATGTTGGTTGCCTAAGCAACTACTGTATGTACTACCATGGGAAGTGTTCAACGGAGATACATGACTTGACGCCATCAACTCGTGTGTTTTCCCGGTCTACTCGGCCTGCTCACCAAGCCCATCCCTTCACCATTACTTTAAAGCAGAGAAGGGCACGAACCACTGTTGCCAGATTGGGCGATTTATCGCCAATTGGGCGCTTTTTTTCTTGTTTTTGCGCTTAAATTTTGAGAAAATCGCCTGGCGATTTTTTGGGCGTTTTTTGTGAAAACCACGCTTTTTCATAAACTCATCTAATGTGTGTGGGAAAAATGTTTGGCAATATTTGTTAGTTGGCATTCATCTTTCTTTCCTTGCCACATTCTAATGCATTTGTGGAACGTATTTTCTCCGTCAACAGAATGAAATCAGATATGCTTACTTCAATCATTCGAGTAAAATGCTTCATGAAGGCTAAAAACTGTTGTTGCAAGTCGCTGCCAAAATCCGAAAATATGATTTCAAAAATGAATAAATCAATGTGTGAACTAAGCAATACTTCGAGAATTGACAAAACGGAGGAAGAGTCTAATATGACTGAAGTATTTAATAGAATGGAACTAGGTTTTTTGTAAAAAGTTTTTATTTTTAAAGTTGCATATTGAAAAATTCTAAATATTTAGTTATAGTCTCTAAAAAAATGTTCTTTAACAATCAAAATTCTCGTATAAAATGAAGTATCTTTTTAATAATTTTTTACAGATCTCAATATTATTTCAATACTTATGAAAATAAGAACTTTTATATATACAATACTATTAACAGCTCTCAATATTATTTGAAAAAAAATTTATATAATTTTTTTTTTCTAATATAATAAATTTCTTGGAAAAAATTGCGATTTTGGCGATTTTTTTTTTCATTGGGCGATTTTGGGCGATATTTTTTTTAAAACTCGCGCTTTTCTCAAAAAAGTTCTGGCAACACTGGCACGAACCTCAAATTTGAGGAATGACGTCACATTTCTGTATACACATATAGCAGTCAGCGTTGATCAGCAGAGCTCAGTATGCTACGAAACTTCAAGCAGGCAAGTTTGCGTTCGTCTGTTTCGCTTTTTTATATGATTTTTTATGCTCTTCTCTGCTTTAGGTACACTGTAAAACAATCGACATGGAATTTGAAATGGAATGCTTTTTTTCGTTAAATGCTAAAAATGAGTTGGAATTCTTGCTGTGTGACAAAATAACTGCTGGTAATCGAATAGACAATGCAAGAAGGCATTATAAAACATTTCATTCAAAATTTGGAAAAATTAGCAATGATGATCGCAGGCAGTTATTTGTCATATTGAAGCAAAGTTTCGCTGATTCTGTGGTTGATAATAATGTACAACCTGACCTTAATTTGATAAATTTTGAAACTTATAAACTTAAAGCGTCATATGTTGTGGGTTCAGCTTTAGCAACACAATGCAAACCCCTTGATGATGGGCTATATATAAAAAAAGTTATGAAGTCTGTACTTCATTAAATTATAATATTTGAAAGTCCCTTAACTTGCACTATTGAACACTTTTCAAAGGATATACAAGCGGAGTTAATGGGTTTGCGAAATAATGGCATTGAATTTTGGAGACATATTGATGAGTCGATTTATCCGAATGTTATGGAAAGTATATACAAGCTTTGCTCAATGTTTGGAAGTACGTACATTTGTAAAAGTTCGTTTTCTTATTTAAAAATTATCAAGAGCAAGATTCGTAACAAATTATCAGACGAACATCTCTCAAACTTGATGTTAACCAAATGCTGCGAAGAAGAATTAAATTTAGACGAGCTGATCGAATGGGATCATAAACACACCAATGTGTAAAGTTTGCATGACTAATGTAAATTTTAGTTTTATTTATTTTTTGCCTTTTCTGCACAACCGCAGCTTTCAGTGTAGCAAGCTGAGTGCGACACATATACATTGACATAATGTCGGTGTGTGGTGTGCCCATCTCTGCTTTAAAGCCCAATAAAACCTCGCATTACCGGGATCATTCGTTCTTTAGTCGTACAGCCAGATTGTCGAACAATCTCTCTGCAAGTGTGTTCGCCGGTAGTTTTGAGCTGTGTAAATTTAAAAAAAAATCTTCACCGACACTATCTTTCCGAATCAACACAATGCTTTCGCATTCATAGGGGGCATCCCCTGAGCGTTGGTTTAGTCTAAAAAAAAACGTATTTTGGCCTATTAATAATGATATGGATATTCACATGTGGCTTCAACAAGACTGTGTGACTTGCCACACAGCTAAAGAAACAATGAATTTATTGCAAGCAAAATTCTTGGGAAGAATAATCTCACGAAATTCTGAAGCAATTTGGCTACCCAGATCGCCCGACTTAACGCCTTGGCACTATTTTCTGTTAGGCCATCTCAAAAATAGGGTTTATGAAAATAACCACAAGCAATTCAAAAACCCCAAATATGGCGAAATATAATCGAAAATTTCAATCGATTAAATTTCAAATTAAAATAATCGAAACCAAGAGAATCGACATCTGAAGACATGCTCTGAAGGGGCATTTAGAAGATATCATTTATCATTACTAAGTTGTAGATCCTCTACTACATATCGATGACTTAATATAGAAAGGGCGAAACTCGTTTTTTTCTAAATCGCGTTTTTATTATATTCTGGTACTCCACTCTCAAAGATACCTTTTTTAAGAGAGTAGTACCAATCTTTTGGTAGGAAAAAACATACATTTTTAATATTGTTTTTTTCAATCATATTTATTAAAGAGAAATTCCATATGAAAGCGATCACCTTTTGGACGACCCCTCTCCGATTTTAAAATAAATAGTCTCAATCGATTGCCCAGCAAAAAATAATGTACCTACATATTTTTTTTTTTTAATAGTGACTGGTTTAGTGGTGGTGTACACCACTGTCATGTGACAATATTGAAGAATTCTTCATAAGGGACCTCATTGAAAGTTGTTTTAAAAAAACACTACTAAAGCGATCGCAACGAGTGATAGCTCGACAGCTAAAGGTATTGAATCAAGCTTTAATTGAAAAATAAAATTTTCCTAATTTTTCTCAGAAATTTACCTTTTTTCCCATGAAAATTAAATTTTCCCATGAAAATTAAATTTTCCGATTTTCCACAGAAGCTCCTAAATTTTCCGGCTAATTTTATTTTTTTTGGATTCCTCATAATTTTTGCTTTAAGAATCCGCAATAAAAAAATGGGCCCCGACTCCTTGTTTGGACAGGAGAAGAGCATTTAAGAGACCAAAGTAAGAGAGTAAAGTAAAGAGTACCAAAAAATAAATATAAATACTTCACACACTCTGAGTCAAATTTCAGTTGAATACTAAACGTGAAAGTGTTAAAGTGTTTTTTTTTGTAAAGTAAAGAGTGAAGCTGTAAAGACAATTTAAAGCAAAATGAATAAATTTTGCTGCAATCCGTTTAACAAGAGTGGACATCGTTCGAAAAAGATAAAAGTATTAAAATTAACTGGTGTTTCGAAGCGATACATGAATGAATTAAATATACAATACGGTGAAGAAGCAGAATTCATTTGCTCCAAGTGTAAAATCGATTTGTCTCAACAAGCAAATGCATTGAAACAAATGCAACCACAATCCGAGAGTGAAATGACAATTGAACAAAATGTTTCATCTGATAGTGAGGCAGACATTCCGATGGTCAATATGTCTTTGAGTCCTTTGAATGAGGCTATTACCACTTTCGGTGAAACGCCTATTAGAAAAAGAAAGTTGCGAAGTGAAAAATACAGGAAAGAGAGAAAAGGCAAGGTTATGAGTGCAATCGCGACAATATTTGATGAAGGCTCTGATAACGAATGCAGTCAAGCAGATGACGTTGATGACGGCAAACAAATGATTGAGCAGTTGAAAAGAAAATTCAATTTAGCGACCACTTTTCCGGAGAAATATCTCATTTTATCTGTGCTGCCTCAATCATGGTCTATACGCAAGATTTCTGAACAGTTTCAAACATCTTTTTACATCGCGAGAAGAAGCAAAGAATTAGTTCGACAGAAGGGCATATTGGCGACTCCCACCAAGAAATTTGGCTCAAGGACCCTCAGCGAAGCAACGGTGAAATTGATTCAAGATTTTTACTGCAATGATGACAACAGCCGCGCCTGCCCAGGTACACGTTACGTGACGTTATCACACGTGAAGATGGAGAAAAAGTACACAAGCAGCGCAGATTATTATTATGTAATCTTTCCGAAGCATACCATCAGTTCAAAGAGAAATACCCAGCAGAAAAAGTGGGATTTTCTAAGTTTGCCATCCTACGACCAAAAGAATGCGTGCTGGCATTAGACAGGCACGGAACGCATTCAGTCTGCGTTTGCATGTTTCATCAAAACATCAAACTAATGTTCTTTCCATGCAAGAAATTGAAAGTATTTCACGGTGAAATTGAAACATATAGGGACCTCCTGTCGAAGTCGTTGTGCGCATACCCCACGGAAAATTTTCATCTGTCCAAATGCGACAATTGTCCGAAGATTGACGAGCTAGAGCAATATTTGGCGGAAAAGTTTGAACAGCTGTTAATTGAGGAGGTGCATTTCAAACAGTGGATAATTAGCAGCGGCAGATGTTCCCTTGAGACCGTGGTAAAGCAGATTCCGGAATTCATCGACGAATTCGGATTCAAGTTGAATGAACTGAAGGCGCACCATTTCATATCCGAGATGCAATCGAAATTTCTAAAGGAAAGTAAGGAGAAATTAGCCCAAAATGAATTCATTGTGATAAGCGACTTTGCCGAGACTTACACTTTTCTCATTCAGGATGAAATTCAGGCTTATCACTGGGCAAACGACCAGTGCACGGTGCATCCTTTTTGCATTTATTTCAAAAACGAAGATAACGAACTACAGACCGTAAGCCTTGTTGTTGTCGCTGAGAGTTTAGCTCATAATTATGTGTCCGTTTATTTATTTCAAATGAAACTGTTTGAATTCTTAAGATCAAAATTCGATGCAATCGACAAAGTAACGTTTTTCTCAGACGGCGCGGCTTCTCAGTACAAGAATAAAAAAAATTTTTACAATCTTTGCATAATTAAAGAACAAAACTGCAAGGTCGAGTGGCACTTTTTTGCGACGTCCCACGGTAAGGGGAACCCTAAAACGCATGGCGACTAAGGCAAGTTTGCAAAGGCCATATACTGACCAGATCTTAAATGTACAACATTTGTTTTCGTGGATTCAAAGCAAGGAAATTGCCATTAACACAGTTTTATGCACTCAAAAAGAACACGATGCCATGGAGCGACGAATTCAAAACAGATATAATAATGTCAAAACTATAACTGGAACGCAAAAGTTTCATTGCTTCATACCAAATATTTCTGATATGTCAATTAATGTAAAGCGGTACTCTTCGTCTGCCGACGTGCTAAATTTAAAGTTACTTTAATTTTATAATGATGCCAAGACAATTGAAATTTTTAATAAATATTGTAATTAAGTATAAGCAGCAAAATAAGAAAGATTTTTTCTTCATAAATGTATTTTTAACTATAAAATAATTTTTAAAATGTATTTTTAATAATAAAATAAAATAATGTTAAATAATTAAAAATAATTCAACTATAAAAAATATAAAAACAATGAGCACAAGGTGGTCTCTTACATGCTCTTCTCCTGTCCAAACAAGGAGTCGGGGCCCATTTTTTTATTGCTGATTCTTAAAGCAAAAATTATGAGGAGTCCAAAAAAAATAAAATTAGCCGGAAAATTTAGGAGCTTCTGTGGAAAATCGGAAAATTTAATTTTCATGGGAAAAAAGGTAAATTTCTGAGAAAAATTAGGAAAATTTTATTTTTCAATTAAAGCCTGATTCAATACCTTTCCAACGAGCTATCACTCGTTGCGATCGCTTTAGTAGTTTTTTTTTAAAACAACTTTCAATGAGGTCCCTTATGAAGAATTCTTCAATTTTGTCACATGACAGTGGTGTACACCACCACTAAACCAGTCACTATTAAAAAAAAAAAAAATATGTAGGTACATTATTTTTTGCTGGGCAATCGATTGAGACTATTTATTTTAAAATCGGAGAGGGGTCGTCCAAAAATTTGCCAATTTTGATCGTTTTCATATGGAATTGCTCTAAATATCAATTTTAAACTTTTTGTGACATATTTATAAATGTTTTAAGACAACAAAAAAAATTTTTTTTGTTTTTAATCACTTCTTCAGCCGGTAGAGGGCGATGAAATCAAGCACTAAAATTCACCAGAAAAAAAAGTAAAAATAAAAAAAAAATATACAAATTTTAAAAAAAATTTTGAAAAACGGGTAACATTTTTTTGAAAATTTTGGATACACCCCTTTATATAGGGGAATTTTTTCCCTAAATGTGCTTAATTTCCACGTAAGAGGTTGTCACCAATAATAACCAATTCGATTTTGTTGATTTCCTGACATTAAGTTGCAGCAGCGGGACAAGTCATTTTTTTTAGTGCTTGATTTCATCGCCCTCTACCGCCTGAAGAAGTGATTAAAAACAAACAAAATGTTTTTTTTGTTATCTTTAAACATTTATAAATCTGTCACAAAAAGTTTAAAATTGATATTTAATAGGTTAGGTTAGGTTAGACCGGTCGCCTCTTGCAGAGGTCTCACATAGACCATACAGGTCCTTAGTGGTACCGGTTAGGTGGAGGCTGAGTGGGTCAGGAGAATTTATTAAGAATTTGCGTCGTGTTCACGAATTTTAGAAGGGATTCAAGAGGGATTTTGGCTACTTCTTTTAGTGACGAGAACGTCGGAGAGCCTAAGAGTTTATGTCTTGTTCTGAGTATTGCGGGGCATGTGCATAGTAGGTGTTCCAGGGTCTCTACGGTGCCTGGTTCCATACACTTCCTGCAGCTTTCATCCATGGTGATGCCCATCTTCTTTGCGTGGGCTCCCACCATGCAGTGGCCAGTGAGAATACCTACTAGTGTTCTGCAGACACTCCGTGGGTGTGCAAGGATGTATGTAGTTCGTTTTTCACAGCGTGCCTCGCACATGGTTCTGGCGATTTTGCAGGTTGTCGTGTTTTTCCACCTGTGGCTCACTGTTAGTGCGGTTCGTTTTTCTAGGTTGTTGTATAGTTCTTGTACTGGGATCGGTATATGCTCAGTGAGCTCTGCTCCCAGCCCGGCGCCCTCCTTTGCTAGCTCGTCTGCCATCTCGTTGCCTTCGATGCCCTGGTGGCTCGGAACCCAGTAGATACGCACTTCCTTTCTGTCGGACAGAGCGTCTAGTGCTTCCCTGCTCGCCAGGGCATTTCTGGACTTGATGGTATCGGAACTCATGGATTTAATCGCCGCTTGGCTGTCTACGAATATGTTGATTCGAGAGTGATGAGTGTTAATTCCGAGGGCTAATTCTGCGGCCTTCCTTATAGCAAATACCTCTGCTTGGAAGATGCTGCAGTGGTCTGGCAGTTTGTACGGCTGCCTTATGTCGGGCTCTGCACAGTACACTGCCGCTCCCACCCCTGTGCGCATTTTTGAGCCGTCAGTAAATATGTTTACTGCCTTCTGTGTTTGTTTGATTCCATTACACCAGTCGTTCGGTCCTACGAGAGTTGGTGCTCTTGATCTGGTGACAATGCGAGGGATCATATAGTCCGTGAGACTTGACAAATCTTTAAAGATTGTACAGTGTCCGAAGTTCTGATTCTGTATTTTATCAGCCGCTATAAGGCGTTGTGCCGTTTTACCGGCTATTAGTTTAGCGTGTATGTCCAGGGGGTCCATACTTAGAATGGTTTCTAGGGCCTTAGTTGGAGTTGTCTTTAGCGCCCCCGTTATACAGATCGCTGCCTGTCGCTGGGATTTCTCCAACGTTTTGAAGTATGTTGATTTGTTGACTGCCGGCCACCACACTATGATTCCATGGAGTAGAATGGGACGAACTACCGATGTGTAGATCCAATGCATCAGAGAGGGTGAGAGGCCCCAGGTACTGCCTAGCATCTTCTTGGATGCGTATAGAGCATTATTTGCCTTTTTCACTCTCTCGTTTACATTGAGTCTCCATGTCAGCTTACTGTCCAAGACTACCCCTAGGTATTTTGTGTGTGTTTTCGGACTGAGGTGTATGTTGTTTATTTTTGGCGGTGTCCACGGCGGTATCTTGTATCGTTTTGTGAACAGCACCAGATCGGTTTTCTCAGCGTTGATACTTAGACCGACTGAGTTAGTCCATCTGTGTACCTCTTTGAGTGTTCTTTCCATTATAGAGGTTATTGTTGGTAGACATTTCCCCACAATTATAATGCTTATGTCGTCTGCGTACGCTGTTATCTTTGGGGCTTTTCCTTCAAAGTATTTTAGTAGTTCGTTCACAACTAGGTTCCATAGTAGGGGAGAGAGAACACCTCCTTGGGGTGTTCCTCTGCGTGCTTCCCTTTCCATGGTTGTTGTACCCCACTCAGCTTGGACCATTCTGCTATTTAGTAAATTGTTTATCCAATGCTCGATTGCTGGTGGTGTATCTATTGCGCGAAGTCCCTTGAGTATTGCATATGTTGAGACATTATTGAATGCTCCAGAAATATCTAAGAATGCGCCTAGTGCGTATTCTTTGTGGTGTAGGGCTTTTTCTATGGGAGCTACTAGGGAGTGTAGCGCTGTCTCCACAGATTTCCCTTTCGTATATGCGTGCTGATTTGATGCTAGCACGGATCGGTTAGCACCATTCCTCAGGTGCAGGTCTATCAGTTTTTCAAGTGTTTTTAGTAGAAAAGACGTTAGGCTTATGGGCCTGTAGTCTTTCGGATACAAGTGGCTGCTTCTACCTGATTTCGGCAGGAATACAACTCTTGCTGTCCTCCAGACAACGGGTACATAATTTAGCCTAATACAGCCTTTGAATATGGTTTCGAGCCATGGGACAACTCTTGATATGGTCGTTTGCAGCATGGCTGGGACTATTCCATCCAGTCCAGGAGATTTGTATCTTGAGAATGAGTTTATTGCCCACTGGATTTTGTCGTTTGTTATTAGGTCGTGTGGAATCTGCAGCGGATTACTCCTCCATGACTGTGTTATGTTCGTAGACGGAGTTCCGGTACAGCCTGGAAAGTGCGCATTCAGAAGCACCTCAAGTGATTCCTGATTGCTCTCTGTCCAGTCACCATTATCATTGCGTAGCTGGCTTTGGACGGAAGGCTGCTTCGAGAGTAGCTTCCTAAGCCTTGCTGTGTCAGTAGTCTTCTCTATGCTAGAGCAGAAGTTCTTCCAAGATGTCCTTTTTGCTCTGCGTACGTTCTTCTTAAAGAGTTTTAGTTTGTCTTTGTATTCCCTCCATATTTCTTCTTGTTCAGCTATTTTTGCTAGCTTGAAGAAATCTCTTAGGTCGCGTCTTTCCTCTACAAGATCTGAGTTCCACCAAGGTGGTCTAGTCTGTCGGTTCGTTCGCGTGGGTTTACAACATGTGTTATAAGATTTGAGAAGCAATTCTGTTAGGGCCTTTAGGGAGCTCTCTATATCAGCTTCTGAGATTATATTTATGGGTGTAGGTAGCCTAGACTCAACTAAGCTTTTAAACTGTTTCCAGTTAGCATTAGCGGGGTTTCTAAAGATTTTCTGAGATGGGGTATATTTGAAGCTAATATTAAAGCTTATATATTTGTGGTCTGAGAAGGAGTCCTGTTTTAGTACCCTCCAATCTGTGACCTGAGTGTTATTATAGGAGGTTAGCGTTAGGTCTAGGACATTAGACGACGAGGGACCTACGTATGTGTGTTCGTCGCCTGTGTTTGCTATGTTAATGTTAGTTTGTAGAATAAAGTTTAGCATGGACTCACCTCGATCATTGGTGTCTGGGCTCCCCCATACCGTGTGATGTGCGTTGGCGTCTGCTCCGATGACAACTGTCTGCTTCCTTGCTTCAGTTGTTTCTACCATCGTGCGAAGCTCATGCGGTGGTGCGGGTTTGTCGTGAGCCATGTAGCAAGACGCGACAAGGATTTTGTTGCCTTCGTCGCCCTCTAGTGTCACGACTGTGAGATCGTCAGTGCTGTAAAGAGACATTAAATAGGTGTGGATGCCTTTCTTTGTGAGGCGGTTCTCGTTCTACTTACTGTTGTTGCGAAGAATGTGTTGTAGTTTTTTGACTTTAGGCCGGAGACTGTGTTGCCCGAGGCTATCCACGGCTCCTGCACTAAAGCCACATCGTAGCCTCCTTCCTCTAGTACGAGAAGGAGTTCTGTGCTCGCTAGTTTGCTCTTATGCAGATTGATCTGGAGGACCTTCAACTGCATTATTAGGCACCTCCACGGGGTCGACTGTACTCGTCGTTCCTCCTACTCCATCTGCGTCGTCTATGCTGAGTCCTTTGGTAGCATCAGTCATGGCTTCTAGACCTAGATCTCTCTCTACCTCTCCGGACTCAAGCGTGTTGGTATTGTTATCTTTGGGGTGGCGCTTCTTGAGGCGCAGGTACACACTGCCCACACCCCATGCCATCTTCCCATAGCGTGCGTATAGGATGTCGTCGGCCTTCTTGTTGATCTGGAGGATGTATTGTTGCCCGCCTCCACTACCAGGTAGAGGCTCAGCAACTTTCAACACCTTCCAGTCAGCGGTTGGCACGTCCGGGTTCTGCTTTTTCAGCAGCTTTAATGCACAGTCTGGTGGGACGACTCTTGGGATGAGCACTTTCGCCTTTGGTAGAGACGGGATACTAGTCCTGTCAACTACCTCCAGCTGGGCGCCCTCCCATAGTCCTTGGAGCGTCGGAACTACTCCCTTCACCCATTCCAGAGTCGGGTCGTCGTTACACTTCAGGATTTTGACGTTGTTCAGCCAACCTGCACCATCAAAGGTGGGCATTGGGGAGTTAGGTAAGGCTTCCATCCTCGTGAACATTGACTCTAGAAGCTTCATCTCTACGGATTTCCATCTATCTAGAGTCATTTGCCCCTGAGGATCGCTGCGGTCTATAAGTGCCACGATCAGATGTCGTTTGGCTACCTCGCTCGCCTTCGTTTTCTCCTCCGTTCCGGGCTGCGTGTTCGACTTCTGCTTCTGCTTTTTGTTCGCAGGAGCATCAGCCTTGGAGCTTTCCGCCGACCTTTGGCGTTTCTGTGCCGCATTTTCTTCCACCTTGTTTGCATACTGCATGGTGGAGGCTGCGAAGCGTGGGTTTTTTGCGAAGTGTTCGCGGCCCTCTTTTACTTTATGCTCGGCCCAGGTGAGCCTCTCCTTCTCTTCGGAAGTTAGATTGCTCTTACCTGAGAGCCGGCTGCAGATCTTTAGGGCCGCTTTGTAGTTTGCCTTCGCCTTCAATCCCTCCTTCGACTTCGTCTTGGGCCCTTCCTTTCTAGAGGAGCTGGCACCCGCTGACTGGTCTGGGGGGGATAGAAGAGGCTTGTTGTCAACTTTTGAGTTGCCGCCGAGGTCCGAGTCTTCTTCGACTATGGCACCTTCGCGACGTAGTGAGTGATTTACGGCAGTAGCTGACTTTCCTACAGGACCTGCTCCCATCCTGTGGGTGTTCTTGGCAGTAGTATTGCAACCACTATGGCCTGCTCCAACCATAGGGGAGGTGTGACTGCTGGCGACACGTAGAGAGGATTGCTCCTCCCCGTGCCCGCCGGTGGTAGCAGTCACGCATTTCACCGACGTTTAGGTTGACATCCCAACCCTTGTTTGACCTTTACTGACCTCCATGTGATTATTATTGTCTGGGAAATCACCCATAGCGTTTTATGCCTGCCGCCAGACACCTCTGACCATGGTCTCATCCTTCGCAGGATAAGACCTTCGCTAGATACTGTACAGCCCGGGGGCTGTGCAGTGCCCATTGCCCGGCCGGCACCCTCTTGGATTTAATAAATATGATTGAAAAAAAAACAATATTAAAAATGTATGTTTTTTTCTACCAAAAGATTGGTACTACTCCCTTAAATAAAAACTGCATTAAAAAATTATTATATCTAAAGTTTCCCAGATTTTATTCAGTTTATTTCTTCGACTGTAAAGTTACAAAAAAATCGACTTACGCCTTTTCTATATTAAGCCGTCTATATATCAATTAACAGATGATAAATTTCCATTTTAAATGAATGTTTCATTTGAATTTGAAAGAAAACCCAAGCATGATAGACCCTGTATAATGCACACTGTTTTTGTTTGAATTAAATAACTATCTCTGAAATGAAGATCGAAAGGATGTTAAGTCGCTGGATCAGTTATAAAGTGAAATGATTGTACTTCATCCAGAACTACGAACGTATAATTTTCTGAAAAATTGACTGGAGCTGTACACTAAAGTGGGTCGAATAAAAAAGTTTGAAAAGTCCGCTTCCAATATGAAAGCTTACCTCGAGAGTGTTTCATTGCTTTAAAATTGTTTTTCCTAGGCAACCTGTAAAAACCGCCAAAATTTGTTTTTTAACCATTTTTATATATATCGTTAAAAAGGTATTAATGAGTACTACAATTCTTCTATAGGTGCCATCGACCTACAACATCAAATTCATTTGGTGATATCAGTTGCCCAAATTTCTACCCCCCTAAATTAAAAAAAAAACTTATACGAAAATTAAGTTCACAAAAAACTAATAAAGTTTGGCCTTGAAAGCAGTGGCGTTCCTAGGCTTGGTGACACCCGGGGCGGATACTCATGGTGTCACCCCTAAAAAAAAATTAGAAATGCAAAAAGAAACCAATTCGATTAGATTAAGTGTTTTTTTATTATTTTTATGTTTTCCGAAAAAAAAACAAACAACATATCGTCGTTCGTAAATTATTGTGTTCTATATCACAAAATTGAAAAAATTGAGATAAGACTGATATATAGGCAAATTTTTCGAGTTCTATCGATCTGTGTCATCAGTTTGCTTTTATCTTTTATAGTTTTCGAAATATGAGAAATCGACTTTGTGCTATACAACACTGTTGTGACAAGCTTCGTAACCTATTGTGTTCTATTTATATGCAAAAAATCGTGCATATAGAACAAAAACGAAGCAAAAATACTAAGTAAAAAAAATATTTTTTTATTTTGTTATATATGCAAGTCTTAATAAAGTTATTAAAGTAATTATTTGGAGGTCTTTGTATTTTTATTTTGTTTTTTTCTGGTTTTTTCTTAGCTTCACATTGCACTTGGCATATGAAATGAAACAAAAAAGAAAAAATCCCGCTTTAGATTGCAGTTGGTAAATAAAATGAAACAAAAAAGAAAAGAAAATATCCATCACAAATAACATAAGGTCAGAAGTTAAATTTTACAACAACGTTTAAAAAAAGCTTAATACTAAGAATAAGAATGGATAAGCAATAGATAAGAAGATATCATTGGAGAAAGTAAATGATGTGAAAAGTTTATTCAACTTTTTATCACTTGATGCAGTGGCATACTAAAAAGGGGTATTCACGGGTTGATGCGAATTGCAAGAATGCAAAAATGCAACATATTTTTCGCACTAACGCGTGAACATCAATATTGTAACTTTACGATAGCGGAAAGAAATATATTGCCACCTTATTTCAAAATAACAAAAACTTATTTAAATCAACGTACAAACTTAGCCTTTTTAAAGTTTTACCCAGTTGTCAACTATGCTTGAAAACACCCATAACATAAATCATCTGTTTCGCATCACTGTTTGTGCGCTTTCGCAATAGGTTTGAGCAGTGCGTAATTCAAGAAGAGTCGCAAAATTGCTTCTAATGTGTTTGTTGTTGGAATGAAGCAAAAATTCGCAATCTTGCATTTTCGCATCGTCGCAACTGTGTTTCGCATCACCCCGTGAATACCCCTTATAATTTGTAATACAATTTAAAATATAGGTACAACTTTTTGTCTTCGTTTTTTTAACAAACTTTCTTCAATTAAAAAATCTCCGTAAATCAAGCATGAACTTCGTGAAATCGAAGTCAAATAAATTTGATTAATTTTTTACTTGATTTTGTAGTCGAAACTTACCTTTTAAGAAATTAACAGGTATTGATTTAAGTGGACTCATAAGAACATATGTAATATGAAATAAAGTTTTTGTTGAGTGAAATCCCATTGCTTTTCATTTCTCCAATACATATTACATGTTGTTCTACATGCTATAAAACAAGAAGAGTTTCGTAAAAACTTTTTTTTGACAGAAAAAACCACAAACTCTTGAACTTTCCTTGGTAAGAAAATCGCGGCAGATTTTTCGGTTCAGTTTTTTACTAAACTTTAAACTTGATTTACCAAAAAAACATTTTTGTCATATAGAACACAATAATTTGCGAACGACGATATGACAAACAATAAGAATTTGTAAAAAACAGAACAAAAATATTACATTTTCAGGTGTCTACATATTTAGATATATAAGCATAAGGTAAAAAAGAAAACTTATTAACTTCGCAGTCTTAAAAACTGACAGAACAAAAACATTACATTTTCAGGTACATATTTGTATATGTAGGTATAAGGTTAAACAAAGAAATCTTATTAATGGCGTTGTCTTAAAAACTAACTTTTCTTACTTTAGGAGCTGCAAAATTTGAAATAACCTCATCGAAATCAATATTACTTGCAAGCTCGTTTTCAATGGATAAAATAGCAAGATCGGAAAGCCTTGCCTGTCCCATGGAAGACCTTAAATAAGTCTTAATGAATTTTAGCTTTGAAAAACTCCTTTCGCATGAAGCTACTGATACAAATTGTTAGAAATAATTTCAATGCGACAAAATGGAACACACATTTTTTAACGTAATGTATTTGTACCTTTTTCTTTCTGACATGAAGGCAGTGCAAGTTTACCAAAGAAACAAAAATTATCTAAGTACTTCACAAACGTTATAACAACACTTTGTAAGTTGTGGCAACGCGTAAACATCCCAATAGTCGGAAAATCTACAATAAGAAGGAAAAATGCAATGGAGCTGCTCTACTTTTAAAAAAATACCGCTTAAATCGAAATATTTTTTCATTGACCAATGTAGACCAAGGATTTTGTCTTTCGAAGATGAGCCGGAAGAAGCTGGCGTTGTGGAAATGTCTGATAAAAATTACAATATGTTCGAAAATCAATCGGATCCGGAGTCTGATACAGTTCAGCCGTCTATTTATACTGCTGGGTACGTTCCAGGTTCAAGTGATGAAGAAGAATTTTAAGTCAATAATTGCGAAGCATCACCGACAATCGAAGCGAAACTGAAAGTATCAGACATTTCACTGTCAAATTACTGTATGGCCTTGGATCGTACTGATACATCAGATCGCTATGTATCTTTACTTGCTACAGCATTAATAAAATAATATTTCGATGGTCTTATCGTCGACAAAAACAAAATTCTGAGGGAACGTACAAAAGTCAGAGCAGAAGCCAAAGCAGCAACTTATAGTTATACCGTCTTGAAGTGCATCTGCTACGATGGAAAAAAGAACAAACCCTAAAGAAGATAAGAGTTCACAACCAAATACGATTGACAAGAATGACGGAAGAACACATTATAATTGTAAAGGAGCCTGATTCGAAATTCATTGGTTATGTGACACCAAGTGGAGGCACAGGCAAAGAAATTCAGGAGGCCATCGTGCATTTTTTGAAAGAAGAAATTTATTCTACTGATTATTTGGTTGCTATAAGTTGTGATGGTACTGCTGTGAACACAGGAGACAAGACAGGAGTCGACGTATGCATTAAGAGATCCCTTCAACGGCCATTACAATGGAATATGTGCTTGGAATCTTGGAAAATTTTGAGTTGTGAAAAATATCACTGTAAAAGTTTTCAGTGTCACTGAAAGATTATTTTAAACAATTTTATTTATATGGAAACTTTTTCCTTAGATCTCACAAGGTTTTGAGCCAATCCCTATGGGTTGTATGCCTTATAACATTGATAACTGGAATATACATACGTAACGACCAGCGTTATCTTTTCCGAATGGTTGTTGCTGTAAACAGTGGAATCTGCGATGAACGACTAGCTAGTGAGAGGCCCGGGCTTTTGAGTACAGCTCGCTGGTAAACAACCGCTTCCAGACTTCTACGTCTTTATGTAACAAAAAGTCAGCCTACAGCAGCTTAACTGAATCTGGTTGCATTCATTGTGAAAGTCTATGCACCATTCTGGTTCCTCGTCAAGAGCCAACCACAAGCCATCCACGGAAGTCGGCATGTTTTCAACTACACTGAACCAAATATTGTTCTTAAAATCAAAGAATCTCGTTCATAAAGCGAAATTCATTGATTTTTAAGAACTATTCATTGCCCCAAAGAACGAATTCTTTGGTTCAATGAATCGTTGTTCTTCATTTTAAGGAACAGTTCATTGTTCGTGTTCATTAAAATTTTGTTCCAGTTCTTGTGTTGTAATATCTAAAAAACCATTAGAGAATTTTATCTCAATAAGAAAATGATTTTTAAAATATATCTTGATATTGTTTTAAAATTCCTAAGGACAGACTAACTTATTGCAACAGTTGTATGTGTCATTAATAACATATCAAAGAAATAACGTAAGAACAAAGATTCATTGAATCAAAGAACTCGTACTTTGGACCAATCTTAATGTATAATATATTGGGACAAAGAACTTTTTCCTTGTTATTAAGTACGTTTTTGGTTCTGTGTACATTTGCTGGATACGTCAGTTGCCAATAGACATACTATTGATCATTCGCTCTACTGTAGAATACAATGCGTATTATTGCCACCCGGAAAATATTCTTTTATCAATAATAACTGACCCGGACCAATTGAATCGATCTGAAGATTTTGTAATAATAAGAGTAGCGCGATACGATCCACCTGCAACGCTTCGTGAATTCTATGTCACAAAAAAAAGGCATTATAAATTTCGCTTTATTCATACATAAAAATAATTGATTGAGATAAATTCCATGATACAATTACAAGGTAGGCTCATATTGGAGAGCAGGGTGCGCTAGTTGTCAAAATCAGCTGGTAATTTTTAGTTTTTCTAATTGTTGTTGTTGCTTTTGTCGTTTGACGTTTTTAGCTCCTACAGCATTGTTGTTGCAAAATTTCTCAATTGAGCAACCATCTTAAAATGAGCTTACCTTATAATTGTATCATGATAAATTCAAAATCACTGAGCCACCTTGCTTACAATTCTTGACTGACAACCAATTAGCGGAATTTGAATATTCAGCCAATGCAATTATACAAATACCTGGTAAAATTAACAAAATTTTCTTACCAAAAATAATACAAGTATTTTACTCATGTTTTATGATTTTCAGAGTTTCCATGCCATTCACAAAACACTAAACGTTTCGTGCGTGTTAACATGTGTAGGATATTCTAAGCCATAGAAACAAGTGTTTTTCCTTTACCTCAGTCAATTAAAGTTATAAGACAATCTCATCCAGAGACTTCTCTTCCATTAACTTTAACTTTTTAAGTAAAAAATATTGATGAATTTTTTATTTTAGTTGATTAGTTATCAGGAAATAAATGCAGAAATAAATGGTTTACACGTTTTAGTTTCATTATATTTATTTAGATTTTTTTTTTTCATCAACACAGCTGAAAATAAAATTTTCGATCATTTAACCAAATTTCTTTCTAGAGTTAAAATAACCAGTATGTTTTTATTATTAGGATTAAAATGAAAATATTCGAGAAAGTAACGTAAAAATATGTCTATAACTTCTTGAAATTAGATAATGTTAAAAATCTAAAAATACTTGAGCCATCAATAAATATACAACTTGAATACTTATATTGGACTTTATGAATATAAAACGTTTAAGGCTTTATTTGTTCACGAGTAAAATTAAACTTATATGAAAATAAATAAATAAATAAATACATAAATAAATCTCTAATTTTTACGTTGATATCAAATTGTGATCAGTTTGCTTTGAAGCCAGATTGTTGGGGCAATGAAAATAATAACTTACTTTTACAATCAATGCCGACACACTCCATCAAACTGCGTGGAGTAAACAAAAGTTGTAATTTTAGATTTATTCCAAATCCATTGGCTGACTTACTGTCTCACTGAACAAAAAGTGGAGATGAAGTAAAACAATACAGGAATAAAAATTGAAAGCATAGAAAATTCATCTAACTTACCGACCGACCAACCGATTGACTGAGATCCATCCAACTTAACGAGACCATCAGTCAAGCGCAACTAGGAAGACACCGAACGAAGGCAGACAACGTGCTCGACTTTGTGGCGCAGTATCTTGAAAGAAAAAAACATAAACTACGAAGAGGAAGCAGAACGCTTCACAGTCGAAGTTCTTGTCGATAAAAGAACACTAGCTGCACTAACAAGAAACACAAAAAAAGATAAATAATAATACAAATATCTAATTACTATTCAATGCGCGAAAATATATTTTGAAAGAACACAAACATACTGAACTTATTTACTTGATTGATAAGAAGAACAATAAAAAGTTAGTTGAACTAATAAAACCACAATGTATTTAAAAGTTTCACAAGATAAACACCGCTATTCCACCAATTCAACCAAATTCAGTTGGTTTTTTTTTCACAGAATTCTAACCAAATGAAAGTGTTATATCTATTCATTTGATTTGAACCCACACTTTTAAAAGAATACAGGACTAATTAACTACTTCACTTTCCAGTTATAAGGTGACTTTGACTTTTATACTGACGAAATATTAATATCTTTAATTTAATTATGTATACATATAAAAACGGGTGGGCCAAATACAAGTTTTATTTTTAAAATCAATAAAATTAACAAAATTAATTAAAATTAGCGCATTCTGTCACTCCAATTTTCTAAGACCTTGTTGATGGTTTCGGGCTGTCGCTCATGGAGTACTTGGATGATATTGGCCTTAAGAGCTTGAATCGTTTCTGGATTGTTGGCATAACATCAGTCCTTCATGGTTCCCCACAAAAAAAAAAAAACTTCAAAGGGGTCAAATCGCAGCTCGCCAAAACGGCTGATAACAGGATTTGGGAATTTGGTGCGCAAAAAATCGATTGCGGCATGAGCTGTGTGGCATGGCGCGCCATCCTGCATGAACCAGAGGTCGTCCAAATTCATGTCTCCAATTTCAGTAAATGAAAGTCGGTTAACATGGCTCTGTAACGCCCACCGTTAACCGAAATATTGTTCCCTGCCTCATTTTCGAAGAAAAATTGTCTAATGAAACACTCCACAATCCGCACTAAACTGTCACTCTCTGTGGATGCATCGGCTTCTCGACAATAACGTGCGGGTTTTCTGAGCCCCAGATGCTCGATTTTGTTTGTTAACGTAGCGGCCGAGATGAAAATGCCCCTCGTCAGTATACATAGATGATTTTTCACTCAAATCATCTTCTTTTCAAATAACGCACTGTTTGAGCTACACAGCACTCACTTTGGAAATAAGTATCCAATATTTCCCAACGTTGTTCAAGCGTAAAGCGACTCATTTCTTTTCGCGGAGGTATGATACTGACTTTATGTCAAGATTTTGAAAGGGAAACAGCTGTCAGTGTCAAATAAGCCTATGATTTAAAAAGAAACCACTAGATGGCCCACCCTGTATATTGTATTCTCAGTTGCGTTACTAAAACAGCTCTCTCCGTGTCCTGTTGAAGACGTCTTTTACTTTGTTTTTATTTTTGTCATAAAGTCTAGGCTCATTTTTACTGTCGAACCTTTATCATAGCACCCATACTGAGCAAGTTGCAATTCCGTGAAACGTTAAATCCTGCGCAATAAAACGTAACGTGGTTATGTCAAAAATATAGCAAATAAGCTATTGTCGGGAGTCGTGACGCAGTGGGTAGAGTGCGTGGCTCATGCGTTCAATTTCCACCTGACAGAAAGGTTTTTCAATTGGAATTATTTTTGAAGCGAAGCTTCTTACGCCTCGTTATGCGATTTGCTGGAGTGAAATCTGAAAAAAAGACACTTTTTCCGACACCGTTTTTCTTAGAATTGATATTGTTTTTTGCTTGCGTCTTTTGCAACATGAAAATGTTAAATTAAAAATAATTTCTTGTTCCCTGCAGGAATTGAACTCATGCCCGTCGACTGATAGTTTAACGCTCTAACCATCAAACCAACAGCCTTTGTTGGTAAATATCGCTGATTCAATATTAAGTGTTAACTAAAGCTATGTTGCAGTAGTACACAATAATCTATTTATAGGAATGTGTATTGGCTGCATATCCTTCATATCTTATTATAACTATTATCCAATACACAATAAGGATAATAGGATTGCGTATTGAATGTTGTTTCTACTTACTACTAGATATCGTTATGCTCTAAAATAAGCATCCTGTAAGTTAATTAGTTTGTAATAAATTTAATGATTTTTATATATTTATTCCCTACAACTGAACAGTGGGCTTTAAGGAAGGACCGGAGAGGGTTAATATGCATGATCAACTTCCACTATTTTTGCAAAAGAAATCTTTTTCCCTTCGGGGTCTATCCGCTCTGACCCCTCCTTAGGGGGGCTCCCATACAAATTTCTTGATTTTTGTATATTTATTCCCTACACCTGAACAGGGGGCTTTAAGGAAGGACCGTTAAGGGTTAATATGTATGATCAACACCCATTATTTTTGCAAAACTAACATTCTTTCCTTGAGGATATATCCCCTCCGGCCACTCCTTACGGATGCTCCCATACAAAAACGAAAAAGGGGAATTAACGAATATTAATTTTGTCACACCGTTAATAATGCTCATAAGGAGGAGTGGTATATATAGAAAATTGTACATATCTTGATCAGCATCACCACCCTAGTCGATTTAGCCATGTCTGTCTGTCTGTCCGTATGTATCTTATAAGTATTTACTTAAAAAGAACAAATTGAGTACTCTCGAGTTGCGTAGTACTTAAAAAAATACGAACTCTTCTTACCACACGATCGTTGATTATGTTGTTGGTACATGGGTTGCTTTTCTTTTTTTCTTTTGAAAAATTAACAATTGACCAAGCGTGCGTTGACAATTGCGTTATCTAAGTGACGGGAAAAAAAATAATAATGATATATAATAAAACTTACTGGTGTGAAGATAACGTGTGTTTTTTAGTTTACTAAGTTATTTTAAAGTTTTAAATTAAAAAAAAATTAAAAAAAATTTTAATCGAATTCTATGAAATTGCGAAAATGCTTCGCTTCTCTCATGTGTCCAGTGACGCACCTGTTTTTTTTTTTTTCTTAGCTTTGAACCAAGGATTTCAGGTGGAATACCTGTTCAGTCAACTCTGCCTTGTTTCGAAATGGGGTGATAGATTAGTGGGAAGAAAAGGTACGCACATTTCTTTGTCTCGTTTATGGTTTTGAATCGATAAGAGTAAAATTAGTGCGAAAACGATCAATAACTGCACGAATTGCTTGCTCACTAGGCCGATTATGTTGACCGTAAAATGGACGATGTGCTCTATGAACTTCGCGAACAGATATATTTTATTTAAAGTAAATTCCCACAATTTGGAAGAGTTGTTCTGGCGTTAACCCATTTTCTACCAAGGAAAAACTTTTCTTTGTTATCCAAGCTGTTGGGTGTTCGATAAATCGAACAGCGGTAGAAAATGGGTTAAACGATTCATGATCAGTTGCCAAACCTTACTAAACAGAAAAGTCAACACAGTTTGGCATTCTCAACTGTCAAACCATAGACAACAACCATCAAAACTTTTCATGCAGTTAAAAAAACATCCTGTATATGAATAAGTCGTCTTGAAAAAAATCAGCAAAAAAGTTACTAACAGCTATATCATTATCATACTCAAAAGTTTTGTATTTCATAAAAGAAGTAGGAATCAATCTTGCGTTTTATCTTAACGAAGTTTCTGAAGGCTTGAATTGATGTTTAATTTAACTTTGTTAACTACACTTAGAAAAAATATATTAAATTTATTCAAAAACTTTTTTAATTTACCCAAAAATGGGCTAATTTTTCAATTGTGAGATTTTGACCCATCGCACTCACAAAGCATCTTGGATAAACTTGCTTTTTGGTAGCCTAGAGGCCTCGAGCTGCTTTGATATCTTTCAAAGTAATTTCTTAAACATACTTGCAAATAACCTTCCTTTAAGAAAAAAAATCCATAAGCTCCCTTGGTACACTAAGGGTTTAAAAAAATTGAAGAATCTACGCAATAAATTCTTCAATGAGTTCAAACATTCTGGACATTTTGAGTGCAAGGTAAAGTATGAACACTTTTCGCGCGAATTCAATTTTTTAAACAAATTTCTTTATAAACAATATGTTCTTAGCATAGAAAATCGCATTCAAACCGATGCTAAATCTTTTTGGAGCTTTATCCAATCTAAGAAAGGTTCATCTGATATTCCTTCTTCTACGTTTTATAATGATATAAATTCATGTTCTGTAAATGACACAGTACAATTGTTTGCAAATTATTTCAAAACAAACTTTGTCAGTAACCCTGATCTGATCAGCTCACATGTTGTTGATAATGTTGAGTCGTGTATAAGTTTTGGTAATCTTACGGTTACTCTTTCTGATGTGGAAACTACTATTGGTAATCTCAAAAACTCCGTAAAATGTGACTTAGATGGTTTTAGTCCTTTTTTCCTTAAAAATTGTGCGCAATCTTTATCTTTACCTCTGTGCATTATTTTTCACAAATCCCTTAGTGCTGGTGTTTTCATTGATAAATGGAAAGTTTCGCTTATAACCCCAGTTTTTAAATCCGGCAATAAACATAACGTTCTAAATTACAGACCTATCTCTAAATTAACTAATAGCTCCAAGCTCTTTGAAAAAATAGTAAAAGATAAAATGTACTGTGCATTAAAAATTTTATTTGTCCGAATCAACATGGGTTTGTTTCTGGTAGGTCAACTACAACCAATCTTAGTGTATTCACAAATTACTGCGTCCCCACAATTGAAAAGCGCTACCAGCTGGATGTCATTTATTCCGACATATCCAAAGCCTTTGATAAACTATCACATGATATCTTACTACTCAAGCTTGCCAAGATTGGCTTCCATTCTGCATTCCTTTCTTGGTTGAGATCTTACCTTTCAAATAGAGTTTCATATGTAGTCATTGGAAATGTATAATCACTTTCTTTTTTAGTAACTTCAGGGGTTCCTCAGGGTAGCATTCTTGGACCATTACTCTTTGTCATTTTTATAAATGACAAATGTTTAATTATGTTTCCAAATGTTTCAATTATGCCCAATTTTTACTTTATGCAGATGACTTAAAAGTATTCCATAAGGTTAAAAATCAATCGGATGCTTATCGTGTTCAGGCTGATCTTATAAACGTTTTTTCTTGGTTTAATCTAAATCAATTATCACTTAACCTTTTAAAATGCTTTGTTGTTTCTTATTATAAGATAAATTCTCCTCTGTTGTTTGATTATACCTTAGATAACACTAAGCTTGTAAGGTTATCTGAAATTCGTGATCTAGGCGTCATTTTTGATTCAGGCCTTAGTTTTAGCTGCCATTTAAATTACATTATCTCCAAATCATATTCCCTACTAGCGTTTGTTAGGCGCAATAGTATCTGTTTCTCTGACCCATTTAAAAATTTATATTCGTCCCTCGTAAGAGCTAGCCTTGAGTACGCTTCATTTATTTGGAGCCCATTTTATTATAAAAGATTGATTACTAGATTGGAGCAAGTTCAAAAAAGATTTTTGAAATCTGCTTTACGTTCAATTAGTTTCTCGAATCCTCTTCTGTCCTATAGAACGCGTTGCCTGCTCATTGGACTGTCTTCTCTTGAAGCTAGAAGGTTATTGCACAGTATTATGATCATTTATGATTTGATCAACGGAAACATAATCTGTGAGAAGTTACTTGAATTATTATCATTTAATATTCCACAAAGAATGCTTGTAACTATGATTATTTTTACATTAATTGCCATAGAACCAATTATGCCATTAATGAACCAATTAATAGAGTACTTATAGCTATAAACAGAATGTACAATAATAACTTAATTGATTTTTCTATGCCTAAAAATGCCCTTAAAACTACTATTACTCTATTATTAAAAAGTTTATAATTTTGTTTTTATTTTATATCCTAATCTTTTATGTCTGTAAGGATAATTTATCCATAGACGGAAATAAATAAATAAATAAACATCTAGGCTATATAATTTTCATTACAAAAACCAAACGAGAACTATAACAAACTGGGAGTATACAGTGACAAGCAAGAATTTTAATTCTAAAAACTTCATTGATTAACTGCAGGAACAGAGTTGATGATGCTTGTCGACTATTTCAGCTGTTTGGAATAAGTCAGAAGCTTCACTGTGTGGTTTAGATAAAATTTAAATACGGAAAAAACGAGTTGTAAGGAAAATATTTGATTTATCCACGTAAATACTTAAATTAAATTTATACATAGGCGTGGATAATGTTAATATGCGTTATTTCCCTTAGTGTAGATATTTTATGACTGCTTGCATCGATATTGATAATTGTATTTGATAGAAGTGTAATAGCCAAAGAAGCAAATATTGTGTGTTTTTTAATATTTTTTAGAGTATTTTGATTCTTAATTTTCTCAGTTCATTGATATACCAAACAAGACCCGAAGTCAAAGAAGCTTTTTAGAGAGCAATCATTGAGCATTTTATTGATTCCAACAAGACTTTGAAATAAAATTTATTCATATATATTTAAAGTAAAAATAATTTCAACAAATTAAAAAATAAAAAATTTAGCAGCGTTTTCCTAAACCGATAAGAGTTAAATCGACCTCAATTTAATTTTTTGTCTATATCTTATATGACTGTTTCATTAAAAATAAGTTTTTAATACGAAGTCATAAAAATTGTAAAGCTCATCGTTGTTAAGCTATGTTTATCGTTTTCTAACATTCTTGTTTTATATTGAACCTAAAAATGAGTTAATTACATTAATTGACATAGTTAATAATTTTATTAATAATTGTTAATAATCGAAAATTGCAACTTTAAGTGTCGATATATAATTTTCTTGTAGAAAAATTAATGCATATACTTGAAAATTATTGAATATTCTTCCATTCTTTAAAAACTATTCTTAATGCTTTATTATTCCTCAAATTTATAAAACATACCAGCAATTAATTTCGTATTAAAGATTTGTGTATTATTTTTGTCCAGAGCCATGACTTTATATCAGAGTAAGGTTAAAATAAATAATAAATTTGTAAACCTCTTCGATAATTCATGGTTCATCAGCGAACACTCAAAATGACTGAAAACTAGTATTGTCTGTATGTCAAATATATCAGATCCATGTAAGGAAACTCGACCGACGCACAGTTTATAAATGTTTCAACATAGCCATCAGCATCTATTACCAACATTAATTGAATTCGCAGAAAAAAAAAGCAAAAAAAAATAGCGATGAAATAAAGAAGCAGCAGCTTGAAGAATAGAAACAAATTTTGCGAGAGGCGACAAGTTGATTTTCAGCTTTTGTTGCTTTTGTTGATGTTGTTGTTCTCGTTGCTTACTGATCCATGATCAGGAAGCATGAAACTATTCGGACATTAAACGCTACCGTTGAGCCTAATCCACAACAGCCCATGATGAACCACAAATAGCTTAGATAGAAGCAATGCGTTATATCGTGACGGCATGGATTGCTGCTATTAGAATTTAGAAATGGTCTTCAATTTGTTGTTGTTGCTGTTACTGTTGTTGCTTTGGCTTTTTGTGATGCCTCTGTTTTTGGTCTTGGTGGCGAATCTAAAGTGGATTGTGGAAAATTTCAATTCAAAAAGGTTTCTTTATCAACATTATTGGCTGCTTCTGCATCGTAGAGATATGGGCCCCATGGGGACGTTTGAGTGATTCGATTTGCCTTCTGTTTACAATCGATCAACTATTGAATAACAATCAGTCGCTTGAATACAACATATTTTGGTATGCAATGGAATGTTGATGTTTTTACTCTCAAATTATGTGTTGGTATAGATAATGAGGGTTGTCGTATTAAGAAAGTATCAGGTAATTATAAAATATACTCCTAATAAAACAAAAATTTTAAAATTAACATTATTGCCCATTTGACCTAAAAATTTTGCTCAAAAAAACTCTTAAGGCATGTTGCTCTTGGCTCACTCGGTATTCGAGTAAAAATTTAAAAATTTTTTACAGGAAAACAGTAAGAGATAATGGAAACATTTCTATCGGGTGTGGATAATTACACTAAATAATTATTTATTAAACATTTTTTTTATTAATATTTAACATTTGGTATGCATGAAACTTTAATTTAAAGTTGGCTTGTCGATATCGGAAAGAGCTGATGGTTACCATAATAACTAAAGTTTGTCAGCACCTACAAAAAAAAAATTCATAAATAATATGAGTATGGTTATCGTGTGAACTAAAAATTTTATGTTTGGCAGTAAAATAATAAAATTATGAAGATTTGAAAAAAAAATCGTAAAAAACGCAAGTTTTTACTGGATTTTGTGCAAAAAATCGTAAAAGAAATATAATTTTTTTTCAATATTTTAGTTCACACGGAAACTATACATGTGGAAAGTATGCGGTTAAAATTTGGAGGTAATCGGACAAGGTCATTTTGTGTAAACTAAAGTTTAATACATAAAAAATGTTAAAAGTTAATAAAAAACATTTCTTGTAAAAATTTTGTTGAGTGTATTTATTCACCCCAAAAAAATTTTTCCATTGTCACTTACCGTTTTCCTGTAAAAAAATTTTAAATTTTCATTCGAATACCGAAACTAGCGCCGACTCCAAAGCTTTTATGTTCATAAAGCAATTTATATATTGATGATAATAAAACAAAATAGAAAAAAATGAAAATGATAAGATTTCCAATATTATAATACATACAAATAACTTTTAAAATTTGATCAAGAAATGAATGGGAATAGTTATTTAAAATTATTTTTTACTTTGTAGTGATTTTGACGTGGGTTTTTTTTTTTTGTTAAATTTAAAAAATTTATTTTTTGTTCTTAAGAAATTTGTTTGATTAATTCCTGAAAGTTTGTTAGGTATTATCCATTTCTGTCTCTTTACAGTTTTTATTAAGGTGCCACGCCCTTTCTCTAATCCCGCCCACTTTATTAACCGTACTTTATAATGATTTTACCTAGCCCTGTGCCAAATTTCAATTCCCAAGTATCAATATTAACCGATATATAATAATTTCCTTAAAGTGCTACACCCTATGTACAATCCCGCCCACTTTTGTAATGATTCTACCTACTCACCTACCTGAATACCCAATATTAGTACCCTAGTGTCAATGTTAACTGAGATATAGTATTTTAATAATATTGCCACACCCCTTTGTTGAATAACGCCCACTTTTTTACAGTAATTTTTAGTACTTGTGCCTACCAATGTACTAAATTTCAGTACCCTAGTGTTAATATTATTCGAGATATAGTGTTTTTCTAATATGACCCCACCCCTTTGTCAAATAACTCCCACTTTATTGACTGTAGTTTGTAATAACTATGCCTGCCCATGTACTAAATTTCAGCAACCTATTGTCAATATCGACTGAGATATAGTATTTTAATAATATTGCCGCACCCCTTTGTTGAATAGCGTCCACTTTTTTTACCGTAATTTTTAGTAACTGTGCCTATCCATGTACTAAATTTCAGTACCTTAGTGTCAATATTATTCGAGATACAGTGTTTTTCTAATATGACCACACCCCTTTGTCAAAAACCGCCCACTTTATTGACCGTAATTTGTAATAGTGCTGCCTACACAGAAAAAAAAGAGTAGAACTTTTACCTAAAAATGTAGTCAATTCAGCTAAAGTAATCCGGTGATTTTCAGTGAACGAATTTATTAGGTGCGCTACCAATTTCTAAATGTTAATTATATGCAATTATATTGGGTAGTTTAACTGCGAGAGTAGCTAAAAAAACCTAAATTTTTAGGTGTACCTTCAACCATAAAATAGATAAGACACATAATTTATTAGAAGAATAAGCTAATTTTTTTTTAAACTATGACCACTTCAGATTAGGCAAGCCACCTACTAAGTGTAGAAAAATCATCTAATTATTTAGATAGCATTCCCACTTAAGAGTGGGAATGCCGTGCAAAAAATATGTTTTTTGTTTTGCAATTTCTATTTTGAAGTGAAACTTTCCTTAGGTGACTTTACTTCATTTCGTCACATGATAGAGAAGAAAGATTTGTTTTATAGTAGATAGAATGAGAGAGATATATACATTGTATAAATGACTGAAAAATTTCTTTGCCACCGCTGAGAATCGAACCTGTGATCTCAAGATTTCAACAACCAACGCCTTATCTATTGAGCTAAATTTCCAATACAGGAATTTACTCTACATACCAATTAATCAAATTGCTGTAGATGCCCAGTGGAAAAATAATTTCAGAGTTGTGGACCTCATATTTTTATATACATTTTGTTCACAAGTCATCAAAGGGCGTAACAGCACAACGGTAAAGCGTTTGACTATAACGCCAGCGGCCCGAGTTCAATTCTCGCATGAGACTTTACTTTTTGTAAAATTTTCTCACTTTGTTTTTATTTATGTTTTTTATAGGAGAGCGCTGTGCTCCTATAAAATTCAAATACGGGGAAAAAACAAGTTGTAAGGAAAGCATTTGATTTATCCACGTAAATATTTATATAAAATTTATACTGAGGCGTGTATAATGCTAATATGCGTTATTTCCCTAGTGTACGAACAAATCGACAACTTGCATTAGGTAAAATAACTAGAAGAATTAGATGATTTAATAAGCAAAATTTTAGTTGAATTAACTTATTTTAATTAGGTGAATTACCTAATGCATGATTGTTAAATTAACTGTGTAAGTAGAAAAGTTGTTGAAAAGATTAGGTGAAATAGAAACTTTCACATTAGCTAAACTAGTTTAGGTAATAAAAGAATTCTTTTATTTTCTGTGTACTCCAGTATTTTAACTGTAAATTTCAGCACTCTAGTGTCAATAATATTCGAATTATAGTGTGTTTTTAATATTGCCACACCCCTTTTTCGAATAACGCCCACTTTATTTACAGTATTTTTCAAAACTTGTGTCAACCCCTGTACTAAATTTCAGTACCGTAGTGTCAATACTATTCGAGATACAGTGTTTTTCTAATATGACCACACCCCTTTGTCAAAAATCGCCCACTTTATTGACCTTAATGTGTAATAGTGCTGTCTATTCCAGTATTTTAACTGTAAATTTTAGTACAATAGTGTCAATATTAACTGAAATACAGTGTTTTTCTAATATTGACACGCCCCTTTGTCGAATATCGCCCACTTTTTTAAAAAAGGACCTCCGCGTTCATGATATCTATCTGTTGACAAAAAATAACAGAAATCGGGCAAGTGCTTTAGAAGTTATCGATGTACATACATTTAAAAAAAAAAAAAAAAAAAAAAAGCGAACAAACCAACGAGCTTGAGAACCTCCTCCTTTTTGAAGTCGGTTAAAAAGAGCGTTCGTTCGATGATGTCGTTACTGGTAACGCAGCCATTACCAGCAAAATTTGGTGAAATTTGGAAAAGCAGTTGTATTGCAGATGTCAAGAGCTTCGATAGGCTGTTGATATTTTTATCAAAACTCTGTCTTCGCCAAAGTTTCACTTCATTGGTCCTTACTACGAAAGAATCGTCATGCAAAATCGTGGAGTATTTCTCAACTAATTGGTTGCAAGCTTTGTCATCTAGGGTTGAAATTTTTGATGGAAAAAGACATCTAAAATTCGATAATATTCCACGGTGCTTGAGAAAACGATCTTCATTGTGAGTGACGAATATGTCTAGGTATGGTATGTAGGTTGAAATTCGATAAAAATCTTCAATTGAATTAGTCTCGATATTACAACGATGAGTTTGACGTGAAGCTTACCTCGGTTTCCTTACTTCAATATCGTATTCTTCAATCAGTTGAGTTACTTTTCAATAGAGTTGTCATGTTTAATTTAAAATTTTGATAGGGAAGCCTCAATGATGAAGAATTATAATGAATCATAATAAATATAACTTTGCTTCATGAAAATTTTTCATAATCATACAGTCCCAGGAGGGTTTCAAAAGTATAGTTTGAAACCCTCCTGGGGGGGAGGGGTTTGAACCCCCAAACCCCCCGTGCGCATGGGCCTGGGCTACGGACAACACACACACGGACGAACGAACAGATTGACAGATGGACGGACGGACGGATATGGCATATCACATATACACTTTCCTATAGCGGCCACGTATACTTTTGGGCATTACGAACGTTTACACAAACTTAACCCTTAAATGCCCAAGAACCCCGATTTTTAATAAAACACCAATAAAACTATTTATTTTGACAAATATTTTATTTGTTGGTAAAATTCAGATACTTATATATTTACATAGTGAGCATATAACATAACATTAATTATAAATGTCTGTTTTATAGAAAATTAATTTAGTTAATAAAATTCAAATTCATTTAAGGGGGGAACCCAGAGGCTGAAAAAAAAGGTCATGTTTGTGCATTTTTTTAAAGAAACCTAAGGAATATTTTTAAATGAGGGTTTTTATACCTTAAAATATAAACATTCAAGAGTATGTTAAGTATTTTTTTATTAAAAAAAATTTAATATTATGGTAGATACAGTATTTTTTGTAGAACGCTCTGAAAATGCGGTGACCAAGATTGCTCCTCCTAAATTCATCTGAAACAAAAAATTGAATAATATTATAAAACTAAATACTTAAAACTCATACTTGTCATAACCGCTTTTGAAAATATTGATTTTTCACAAAATGGCGGACTTCCGAACGTAAATAAACGATTTTCGACCAAAAATTCGTCATTATTTTGCCTTTAAAAAATGAACGAAGCTACGAAAAAAAAAAATCATATGACAAGTACGAGATTATTATACGTAAAATAAGCCTGCAAAAAAATCAAAACGATCGGTTCACTGAGTTTCGAGAAATCTTGGTCACCGACTTTGAAAACATGGTTTCGAGAAAAACGAGTTTGAAAATAAGGGCCAGCACTGCGCGCTCTAGAAGGCGGTTCACTGACTAGGCTATAACTTTGTTATTTTTTGAGATATCGACTTGAAATTTTCACCACATATTCTTGAGATTTAAAGCTTTGGGTATATTTATTATAAACCCAAAGGTGTATTTATAATTAATTTTAAGGCTTTGGGTATATTTATTATATTTTCTAGGTATATTTCCCCCCTTAAATAAATAATGAAATTAATACTTTATTTTTAAAAGTAAAATGAATACACATAACCGAAAAATATTGAAATTTATGAGTGGTGTTAATTGTAGAAGCAGCTTCCCAGCAAAAAAAGGCTACTGGTAGTTAACCGGTTAAATACCAGTTAATCTTTCCGGATTTTACCAGTAAATTTTGTATGAGCATCGGGAAAAAATTAACCGAAAGTTCCCCGTCGGTGTGAATATATATGAGACCTTGTATCTCCCTCCAAAAAGAGCTTCAAATGTATATTCGTCTCTTTCGCACACGTCAATATGGTGGTGAATATCGATTTCTCCTACTCGAATATTTCACTATTTGTTTTCATTTTTGTTTTAGCACTGAAACTTTCCAAATTTCGGGAATACCTTTTTTGCATCATTTTTTCGCGTTTTATTCGTTAAGACTTTTTGTTGCTAATTGTTTTTTTATTCATTTTCTTTTTTCTTTTTAAAATTTTCACTAAAAAATTTTTTAAAATTCACTTCAAAATTTTTTTTCAAAAGACTGAAAGACTACTTTATCATGAAATGAAAAATATGTAGTTGTCTTATTCAAATAAAGTGAGGTAAAAATTTTATTTCATTGTGTTGGTGAAATCGGTTAGCGATTTTTTGCTGGGTTTTTTCTGAAGTGATACATAAATTTATTTTACACTTAGAACAGTACATTTTTATTTGACCTAAACAATTTGGATACTTGCATCCTCCTTTAGAGCCCATCGTTGTCCAGTGGTCCGTTTTGTCCAATCGGCTATCCCTAGATGGAGTGTTAGATGAATTCGGCTTTCTTCGCTTTGTCTCTAGAAGTGGCTCAAGACGTTGACGCCCACCCTTAACTGGTTCAACAGACAAAATTATATAAAGAATCGGCCACTGTAACTTAAAATTAAAAAGTAGCATTTCCTTATATCATGGGTGATTTTTATTGATTCTTTTGTGCAGAATCCAAGCATTAGCATATATCAAATTCAGCAAGTGGTAAAACATCCTGTTTGTCCACTTGCGACTTTTCATCGTAATCTTATGACGACCTATGCAGCTGTCAAGTAAATCTACGCTCCCCATATGACGATTGTATTCCTTTATGATTTGTGGGATGAAATCATTTTTACAGCTTCATCCTTTTTATCGTATCGTTTAATAGATGAAGATGCCACAGCTTCATGCTGGTTATGGGTCAATATAAGTTTCGTACCGACGTAAGTTGAAACAATATTAACAACTTTGTTGTCGTTCCACGACAAGGATGTCATATCAACGCCGCAAATTGGAGCAACAAATTCATGGCTAGTTCCACGCTCATACTTCGACAATTTTTTTTCATTGGGAAGTTTGCAGTTTTTAATCCGATTACGGCGAATGATACAAATAGAAAGTATACCTTGAGATCGCAAATAAACTAACAAAGGCAAAGTTGTGTAGTAGTTATCAAAATACACGATATGATTTTGATAACGAGCTACTTCGCGCAAAAGTCTGACAACAATATTTGCGGACAGATGCAGATCAGGTTCACCTTCAAGTAGTGCATTAGGTGCTCCAGAATAAATTTCATATTCATACGCAAATCCTGTCGTTTCACATAAAGCGAATAGTTTAAATCCTCATTTCTTAGGTTTGTTATTAGGTTTTTATTTGTTCATCTACGAACAGTCGGCCCAACTTCGGTATGCTTCCAAATATTTCATTTAGGGTGCTAATTATTGGTCTGATAAAATAAAGTCTATCACGGTTTGGATCGTCACGAAGAAGAGATCTTGTTGTTTCATTAAAATTAATAAACTGACGTATTTTTTTGAACCGGTTTCTGGTCATAATTTTTTTAACAATTGGCCCACAGTGATTGCCATTATAAGACCAATAATCTTGTGTGCTTGGGAGATTGAAGTAGGATATAAAATAAAATAAATAAAATAAAACACCAATAAATTTACGAAGATCAAATATATCGAAATTAAATCCATCACTTAGTTTAGAATAAATTTTAGTTTATTCAACTATTTGTACCTGCAAAGATTCTGAAAGTAGGTATGACCAAACCAGAAAAGGAGTTTCCAATCCCTTCAAATCATCCGGTATGCTACTGTCCACCCTAAATTGAAATTCCTCACTGGTGTACTGAAGATTTCTTTTCTTCCATATTACCCTTTCAAATTCCGAAGATTTAGGATCAACGGGTACATTTTGAAATGCTGAAGGAAAATAATTTGATGCAGACTGCATAGCGGTAGGTGTATCTGACCCATCAGCTGTCACGACCTCTATTAAAATCCCTTGATTATTGTGATTATTAATCATATTCACAAAGGAATCGTTTAAGGAAGTACTAAGACTAATTTCATCCACAAAATTATCGAATACTTGCAGATTATAATTTGTTGGTCCCTCCTTGGGTTTCTGCACCATGTCTTTAAGCTCGTCCTCTAAATCACCAACACTCTCATAACCAACCTGTCACACAATATAGCGCACACTCCGTCATTAGACATCTTGAGTCCATCAATCATAATACAAGGTGGCGCAAAAATAACCTTCCGATGATTTTTAGCTGTAATTTAAAAAAAAATGAAAAACTTTGATTCTTCTTGTGGATTATTTTTATTTGGTCTTTTAATTTTTTTTACATCAAGTCGAGAATATGATGTCATGTAAATGGCCGCCGCCACATTTGATTGTCATTTGAGCCCTTTTTATGGCATTTTCCATCACTTCGGCCCCACAAAAAGAAGTCTGGAGCGGTCAAATCAGTCGATCTTGCTGGCCAGTGCAAATCGCCAAATCGGGAGATTAGGCGCCCGGGAAATGCATCCTTCAGCATATCGGTTGTGGCACGTGCAATGTGTGCCGTTGCACCGTCCTGTTGGAACCACATGTTTTCCAATCCCAATTCATGAAGTTGCGGCAAAAAGAACTCGTTGATCATTGCTCTGTAGCGCTCACCATTCACAGTAACCGTTTGGCTCGCGACGTCTTCGAAGAAAAAAGGTCCGATGACTCCTCCAGCGAAAACAGCACACCATACAGTGACTTTGAGCGGGTGTAATGGCTCTTTGTGGGTTACACGCGGATTTTCAGTGCCCCAGAAGCGTAAATTTTGCTTATTTACGTACCCGCTAAGATGGAAATGGGCTTCATCACTCATGATTATTTTTGATGAAAAATCATCTTCCATAAATAGTCAGCAATATTCCGCGTTCTGGAGCAGTGTAGCGTAACATTGTTTATTAACGTGTATTTCGCATGTGTTTACTACACAAATGTCAAAACAGAACTGACATTAGGGGCCAATCACAAAATTTATAGCATTTTCTGATAGGAGGATTACTTTTGCGCAACCTTGTATAATAGGCCATTGTATGGACGGTTTTAATTATACTCATAAAATATATTCTTAGCCAGCGATACGTGCGACACGGGTTAACATAAGTATCCTGACCTGTACAGCTGTATATTATATATACTGTTACTTACCCTGTGGGACATCCTCACTCTCTGAAAATTCTGCAGGCAACACGTAATCTGCATCATCTTTATTTTCATCTTCTAAAAATTTTATTATACTTGCACTCTCTCTAGCAAAACTACGTCTTAACAGGTTGAAAACAAAACAAAACTAATCAAACAATGACTTAGTCCATTTCAACTCGGAAAAATTTGAAAGTGATGTCATTGACTTAAGGTTTTTGCAATTATTTCTTAAACGAAAATTTATGTGACTTAGTTTTGAACAGGATGGAAGAGGATCGGCATAATTCTACATAGAATCGCATTGGAAAACGAAAAAAAATGTTTTTGACTTGGTCCAGTTCAACTCTGAACCGTCCATATAACGAATTGTTTAATAATGCAAAATCTTTTCGTTTGAAAAAAAACGGCACTTGAACTTTTCAAAATTTTTTTCGTAGGTACGAATAATTAAAAAAAAAAATCTGTTATTTCGACACATTCACAGACTTACAAAACTATGAAAGTTCTTCGAACCATGAATTTTTGACATAATACCTTATAATGAAGAAAAAAGCGATGCAAACATCTCCAATGTTTTTAATATTTTATTCATATTTTTTTTTATTGTCTGAAAGTTAAATTTATTAAAAATAACTCAAAAATATTATTTTTTTCTGAAAAAAATGACCCAAAAGTTGTTTTTGCTGTCCATGTCACATAAAAACTAATGATCTATTTGTGTCATTAAAAAACCAAGAGTTACACACTTGATTTTTTTGTTGAAATTTATTTTTAAAAAATTTTTTATGCTTGTTAAAAAATAACCAAGTTCCAAAGATAATTTATTCGAAAAAGTATACATTCGCCCATCCCCTCCTATTGTAAAATTGTAATCCGATAACACTGAGCAACAAAATGACAATTTATAAAAGGTGCAGAGTTCTCGATAGTCACTCCCGAATGCATTTTGGCTGCTGATTTTAAATATGGACTCCGTTTTTCTCCATCAGCTCGAGTCTTTGAGTTATAGGCAAAAACATGAAAATCATTTCTTTTTCTGATAATTCTGCTATATCTATTACACTGATCTACCGATTTGTATTACGATTACGAATTTCAATGAAGAAATATTAGACCTTTCCATTTTTGCACATAAAATTACAACATCTTTGACAGTTTTGAAGATATCGACGTTCAAAGTGGAAAAATGTCACAATTTTAGGTAGGCTGCTCTTTTTAAACCCTGTGTATTTAACATTTTTTAACGGAATATAGAAAATCTCTGGAATTTTAATAAACATTTTAGTTTTTTTTATTATCTTGCAGTTTTTTAAAGAAATTAAAACAAAAGAAAAATTTTTTTAAGTAGATTGTATTAAAATTCAAGAACAATTGATAAGGTTTTCTTTTATAATGTAAGACCCCTTTTACATTGGTCAAGACTTGAAATCAAGTCAGTTTGTTGATGAAAGACGCGGAGAGGGTAAGTTTAAAAGGGAATAGTAAAGAATTGATTTCAAGTCTTGACCAATGTAAAGGGGGTCTAAGCATCATTTACGACTTGAAAACTTCTCTTCAGTGACTTTCTGGAATAAAAGACATCAGGACCATCTCGCTTTAGACTCCAACAATAGTCTGCCATCATATGTTTGTCTCATCTTCCTTGGTAATGGTTTTCCATTATTTTCATGTCCTAATGGCAACCTTGTTCATTACTAGTGTTTCCTAAATTCTCAGGGAAGTGGGATAAATGGCTGTGCAGATAGTGGTGCATGATGCTAACATCACATCCAAGATCCCTAAAACTATCAAGCATGTTGGTCACTACTTAGTTCCTTAAAATGAGTTGCTTTGCAATTGTCTAAAAAGTTTTTGACAAGTAATTCAAATGACAGCCATGCCTTTCGCTCAAGGTTAGTCATCGATGTTTTAAAATAAGGGTCTTTCATTAACTGCCTTATCTGCAAACCATCCATAACACCAGCTTTAAGCTTTTCTGAACTTATTCCCTGCATTTTTCTACTTATGAAAGAAAACATACTCTAAAATAAGCTGTAAAAACCTTAACAACTGTACTTACATTTTAACACAATTAATTTAAAAAATGTTTCTTTTTTTAATTTCTTCAAAAAAATGCAAGATCCTATAAAAAACTAAAATGTTTATTAAAATTCCAGAGATTTTCTATTAATTTAAAAAGTTTTTGCAAATCGTTTAAAAAATTTTATATACAGGGTTTGAAAAGAGCATCCTACGTAAAATTGTGACATTTTTCCCATTTTGAACGTCGATATCTTCAAAACTGTCAAAGATATTGTAATTTTATGTGCAAAAATGGAATGGTCTGGTATATCTTCATTGAAATTCGTCATCGTAATACAAATCGGTAGATCAGTGTAAACGATATAGCAGAATTATCATAAAAAGAAATGATTTTCATGTTTTGCCTATAACTCAAAGACTCGAGCTGATGGAGAAAAACAGAGTGCATATCTGAAATCAGGAAACCCAATTTGTCTAATCAGCTGAAAAATCTCCGGCACCAAAATCTCTGTCGCGCAGTGTAATTTAATTAAAATAGAAATATATTTTTTAAACTTTATCTGACCATCATCGACCTAAAAAAGTAGAGTTTTTTCGCATGATAATTGAAATATTTGTTAAAGTATCTATTTAACTAAACTTGACAAATTATTAAATTTCACACACACAATTTGAGCTCTGTGCTACACTTTCAACACTCAAGCAAATTATCTGCATCTTTCCAAAGGATGCAAGAGCATCATTCATCACCATAAAGAGACAGGATGAGCGGCAGGATGAGCGACAACAACACTATGTGGGGATTCGGTTCAGCTTGGATCGGCAGGGAATAGAGTGACACTTAAAAGCTTAATGCAACACTAAATGCTTTTATAGTGGATTTGCTGAGTTTTTCTCGGAACGAACAGACAGACAAGGAACAGCTAGACAAACAGACACGGAAAGAAACACAACTGCTTTAGGTGTTAGTGTAAGTTTGTCTGTTCGATATAAGAGTATCTACAAGTGTGGTTGCGCTACAGCACCAATGGCAGACAGTCCTAGCTCAACGGGATTCTCGATGATTCAGCTTGGATTAAACTTAAATAAATGAAACGAATAAGTGGCAGCACTGTAATGTAAGTGATTTTTGCTGTTGTTGTTATTGTTGTTGTTGTTGGTGTTGTTGTTATACTTGTCTGCATCTGAATCTTCTTCTACTATTTGCTTGGCACTATATGACATTCCCGGTTTGTTGAAATGTATCGGAACTCGCGCAAGGCTTGCCACCACCAAACCAAGCTCCAAAGTTGCCCATGCCTAGGGCTGCTCTGCCTTCTCACCCCGAGGGCTGACATTGAAATTGATTATTAGAAGACGAAAAGCTTAACTGGCTTTCACTTATTTTTTTCTTCTGCTGTGTTGCCTACTTTTCCTTATTCAGTGTCTTTATCTGGCTTCACCTTCTCTTAAGGAGCAGGATTGATTAAAGTTAAACGAAATACTCCAAATAGTCTGTCGCATTGCTCTCAATCTACTTAAATTATATCAACTAAAATTGCAATTAAAGGACAATCATGCTATCAGCAAGAAATGCTACACGCTGCCTTTGCTGAAGGGTCGAATGTACTACGTCTACGTGGATGATTACAATTGTTGGTTTTTTTTTTCGTATTATATACACCGTTAAAAAGCTTGGACTAAATTTTAAACTTTTTTGGCATTACAGCCGTTTGAAAATAATATGCTTAAATATTCTCCAAGTTTAGTGGAAACTGCCACGATAACCCTTTGACAACGAAGATTTTATTGCAGATTCGTACTCAGAAGACCGAAACAAAAGTGTAGTCAAAATTAAATTTTTTGTTATCCCTTCTATGTGTCCCATTCGTCGCCGACGGTCAAAATTTGTTTACAAGTGGAATGAACAAGGTAGCATTTTGTCGTTACAAAAAGTAAGCAAAAGCAGGCGCTTTTCCTACCTTCTCCAGTCGAAAAGCTGATATATGCTCGACTCCTCGAGAAACTAACAAACGATCAGTACTGGTGGCAGTACCAGAATTAGCTGGACATTATTAGCTGAATATATAACCACAATAAAAGGAGGAGCCAGAAAGCGGTGTGCTATATGTAATAAAAATTAAATCGAAAATCGAACAGATACAATTTGTGCCTGTTGCAAAAATCTATTGTTTTTCACAAAGGACAGAAATTGTTTGGAAATTTACCACAACTAAGTTCACTTTGTTCTGGTTTATAAGAATTTTTATGAATTTTCATTAGAATAAATTGTTTCTTAATGCGTTTTTATCAATTTTTTATGGTTTCTATATTTAAAATTGGAAAAATTTTAATAAGAAATTACCAGAAAATAGTACAATTCTTATTTAACCTTTGACGACGACTGGGACACATATTTCCCATAATACATTCAGTCACCCATAAAAAAGTATAACCCCGATTAATCTAATTAAATAAACTATTGGTACATATAATACTAACAGGTTATTTAAATTCCGAGATTTGGGAAAACGAAAAAGAAAAAAAAAAAAGGGGTTATAAAATTGTGGCATATTTTAATAAGTTTATTTCTTTTATAATTCTTAAAAGAAAAGCGCAACAACAAAATCTTTGCAGAATCAATGCAGTCAACTTTTTGAAATTTTGCGACTAGCAAAAGAGTAGAAAAACATTGCTTTGACAAAGTATAGCGCTTCTATAATTCCTCTTTGGTTTTATTGATCTTGCGCCTATTAGCTTGTCAAAGTTAGTGGACTGCTAGAACCACTGAGACTACTGATGAGTCGGAGTAGCGTCCGACGAAACCATGGTCTAGTCAGCTTGGTTTAAGTTCTGCAAAGAACTTTGTTGTTGTAGCAACCTGTTGCTTCATGAATTATTTGGCATTAAGCTCACAATATAATTCTTAAAAAATATGTTTTTTAAGAATTATAAAAGAAAGAAAAAAAAAAATGTTTACCATCAAATTGCCTTAAACTCAATATGAGGTCAGTCCACATCAAGTGGTCCAGCACTTGTTGCTCGACCATTTTAAAAAACGTTTATAAAAAAGCTAACAATAAATCTACAAGATCATAAAACTTGTGTTCATCATTATAAACGAAAGAGTGTAAAGTCCGAAAATGGTTAGTTATTTGAGGTTATATTCACGAAATTATATTCAATGTTTCAATATTTATGTTTAGTTACATTCCAAACGAAAGATTAAAGCTTGAATTAGAAAAAAATTTCAAGAATATCTTAAAAAACTCATATTATACAAGGTGAAATATCATTAAGTCTGAAGGGCTGTATCTTCCAAACGAAACGAATACCAAACTTAGAGTTTTAACTGAAGTAAAATAATATTATATACTTTATTGTGAATCAATTTGAAATTTTTAAACTTATGCCCACCAGAGATATTTGACCCCAAAATTTGTTAAATTCTCAAAATTCCCATTTTTATGAGGCTGTTAAAAAAACTTGGTAAGTCAAAAAGTTGAAAAAAATTATATTTAAACTACTTGCTAAGAGGTACTTTAAAAAAGAAAAAATAAGTCGACAAGTAATTGCTTTCTATAAACAAAAAATTCTTATAGTTGCAAAATCTAAGGTTTTTAACAAAAAAGTTTACCCATTTTTTTTAATATAAATAAATTATTTAATCATCACTTGTTGTATGTGAGATTAAAGTTTAAAGTGTGCTTACTGTCATGATTTTTAATTCATCACTCTATGTTTAACAGGAGCTGAGAAATTAAAGTAACCGAAAACGCTTACAAACGCATAAATCTCTACAGGTAGCAAGGCAAATATGGCCACCATTTTGAAAGTACAGTTGAATGCCATTATTTTCAATGCGGTTCTGATATTCCAATATATTGAACAAATTTCAATAAAAATATAAACGTTTTTAAAAATGGTCGAGCAACCAACATTCGTTTTTTTGGACCTCTTGTTTGGATTGACTCTATGTTCAACAACACTTGTACTTTTATGCGTTTTTCAACGAATACGCTAATTTATTATCCAGAAGTACTAATTTGGTTAAAATTCGTTGGGAAAATGTGGCTGTGATAAGGAAAAATGCAAACGGGACATATATGTCTCATTCGTCGTCAAAGGGATAAACTTATTAAGTTTAGTTTAAGCCGAAATATTAATGCTTGATCAACCCCAGAAATTTTTGAAAACATTACATATTCCTTAAAAGCCGAGCGAGAGGTATTGCCTTCATTCGTGGAACCGGAACCACCAACCAACCAAAGTGTTAGGCTGAAAAGATATGGAATTTTATGTATCAATTGCTTACTACATTGGTGTTCTTTGAAAGGTGCAGAACTTTGAATTGAAATAAAATACTGACATTACTTAATATTCAACTGAAAATTAACTTTTTAGGTAGATCATTTTATGCCATTAGTTTCAAAATATTGTATTATTTCGGGAATGTGGTCGCCTCGACTGGATCGGATGTGGTGCGTCCTGAAAAATAAATTTTCGACGTCAAAATTTCAGCGAATAGATGTATTTGGGGCCTTAACAACAATATAACCTTCAGCAGGAATCGTTACTTCGGTTCTCACAATACGACGTCTTTACAGATTCAGAGTATGCATGGTACGAAAACAATTCATGTTTAATGAGTGGCGGATCTAGGGTTCGCCAAAGGGGGGCTGAAACTACACTTTTTTATATTCCAAAGGGGAGGTTGAAACGTCTTTTTAGACTTTACTATACAAAAAATTCTCCAAAGGTGGGGGGGGGGGGGCTAAAGCCCTTTCAGCCCGTATATAGATTCGCCACTGTGTTTAACTCAGTTGGATTATGTCGCACAGTTAAATTCTCGAACCGAACCACTATTTTCAAAATAAATTTGCATATTTTGCAAGCGTTGTTCTGACATGTGTGCATTTATTATAATCAAATAAATCACACTATCAACAAATCACACTTAGCACAAATGACAATAGAGTTGCCAGATCTAACCATCGTGTGACAGTTTGATTCTTATCGAAAAATGGAACCACTATAAAAGGAACATATAAAACATATAAAAGGTACAGTAGAGTGGGTCGGCCTCCATACAAAAAAAAAAGTTTGAAAAACCACCCCCTATTTCAAAGCTGACCTCAAATGGATTCCAAAATAAAAAAAATGGTATTTTTTCTATAACTTGAGCATAACTTATTCGATCTTCATAATATGTCGTTTAGAAGTGCTTTACGAGTACTATATTTTCTCTTCAGAACATTTTTACTTCCAAGGTCATATATGACTAGTAAGCCTCGTTAACCCTATTTACACCCCCTAAAATTGTTCTTTTTTATCATAAAATTAAAGTTCTAAGAATTTGTTTGCATTTTGTCCAAAAAAGTATTCAATAACTTTAAAAACAAAGAAGTTCAAATATTTGGTAAAATGCTTTTTTCATTATGTATGAATTACTTTTTTTTTAATTCAAACAAAATTGAAAATTAACGGAATTATTTTTAAAAAGTAAGTAATGAAATTAAAATAAAATATTTTTCTTAAGATATTTAGGTATAAAAACGAGTTAATAACGTTATTCAAACAAAATTGCCCATGAATCGGGACAATATATTCAAGATTTTTTAAGATCGGATATGTTATGCTCAAGTTATAGAAAAAATACCATTTCGGCTGTTTCTCCGATGGTCCAAAAAAAATTTTCGTTTCATTTTGGAATCCATTTGAGGTCAATTTTGAAATAGGGGTAGTTTTTTCAAATTTTTTTTTTTTTTAACCACTCTAATGTAGTCATTGAAAAATATTTAAAAACGACGCCTTTGTCAGCATGTTTGCACAACATTTAAGTACCGTACAATGATAACGGAGTTTTCTCGCTTTTCTTTGTTTGCTTTTCTCTTTTTTGTTGTATTAGAGTATATTTTAATTTTCTTATATTGATGTTTGATGATTGATAAGAACGATTTCGTTTGAATCAAATATTTAATAAAAATCGTTTTAAAGATTACATTGGGTGGTAAGTTTGAATAGATTTTGTTTTTCTAAAGCTTTTTTACAATGCCGCGTTTGACACAAAATACTTTTCACCAGTAGGGTGCGGTAGGGTAAAGCGTTTTGGCGGGTGAAGCGTTTCACCTATGAAATTTTGACAGCGCGCTTACATATAACGAAGTGTCATACCGTCACTTATTGCTTTCATTGCAGTCATTGTCATGATACAGCGAAGCGTTCGGACGTACATTGTGTTGCTCTTCCAAAACAGTGGTAACAATTTTTTTCCAAAAGTTTTTTTGATCGAGTGAATTTATCGTGTTTTATGCCAACTATTCAACACAAATTTAAGGTAAATATATCAGTCGTATCTGTTTAATGTTGTTCTTAAAAAATATGAAGTGTTTGTGAAATATCTATCGAGTGGTTTTGTGATGCCAGCCGTGTTTTCAAAATGAAACGTTTCACCTCACAAACTCCATTTTAAGGGGGACTATATATCCAGAGGCCAAAAAAAATGTCATGTTTGTGAATTTTTTTAAGGAAACCTAAGGGATATTTTTAAATGAGAGTTTTTATACCTAAAAATATACACATTCAAGAGTATGTTTAGTTTTTATTACTAAATAAAAATTTAATATTAAGGCACACACAGTTTTTTTTATAAAGCGCTGTGAAAAAAGGTGAAATGCGGTGACCAAGATTGCTCCTCCTAAATTCATCATCTAAAAATATTATTAAACTAGATACTTAAAACTCGTACTTGCCATAGCCGATTTTTAAAATATTAATTTTTCACAAAATGGCGGACTTCCGAACGTAATTTAACGATTTTCGGCCAAAAATTCGTCATTATTTTGCCTATAACTAATGAACGAAGCTACAAAAAAAAAATCCTATGACAAGTACGAGATTATTTTGAATAAAAAAAACAAAACGATTGCTTCACTGAGTTCTGAGAAATCTTGGTCACCGACTTTGAAAACATGGTAACGAAAAAAAACGGGTTTGAAAATAAGGGCCACCACTATGCGCTCTGGAATGCGGTTCATTCACTACGCTATAACTTTGTTATTATTTGAGATATCGACTTGAAATTACGAAGTAACCACATATTTTTGAGACTTGGAGCTTTGAAAAAATGCAAAAATAAAAGTTCTTGGTATATAACCCCCCCTTAATACGTATTTAGTATTTGTGTGTGTTTAAGGCGTTTTGATTGGTTTTGTTTTTTGCATTTTTCAATTCATTGCAACAAATGCGACTGGCCATATCACTTGAAATGAGTGGACATGGGAGACCGTGTCTTCTACACCTGTCTGACCTCGATATTAGCGATGAATAATAAATTTGGATTAAATAACTTTTATTCAGTATTTTAGTTTCTTGCTGACTTAGAAGCCTGCCCAAGGCCATTAAACCGAGTTATGTTGATGTTTATGTATGAAAACGGAAAGATACTTTTAGCTTCACCCCACCATTTTTCAAAAATAGAAAAACAAACATTTTCGAAGTATCCCCATAATTTTTTGCCGAAATCGAAAATGTTGAAATAAGAGCGCATGGAAATTAAGAAAAACGTCAATTCTTGCGATTTAAGCCAAAAACCAATCAAAAAATATAAGTTTTGGGGGTGCTGTAAGCCTCCAAAAAAGAGCGAAACGCTTCACTCCACCACACCTTACTAAAGCATGGTGATCTGGGGATGATTTTCGTGGAACGAAGTTTTACCGATACATAGAATTGAAAATACCGTGGATGCTGTCAAGTATATTGAAATTCTACAGAATATAATGTTGTCATGGCCATTTGGAAGTTTCAACAAGATAATGACCCAGAACATACTTATCGTGTTGCGAAAAAGTTTTTTTAAGGGCAATTCTATAAATGTTTTTGAGATCCGACATCTAGCTCGGATCTTAATCCAATCGAGCATCTGTGGAATGATGTGAAGAACCTGCTCAGTACGCAAAATATAACGTTCCATTCCTATTGAACGATGTAGGACCTTAATTGAATCGATGCAATCCCGTATCACAAAATATTGATTGCAAATAATTATTTTTTTTTATTTATTAACTTTTTATACTATTCTGTAATTTTTTTGAGTCGTTCCTAAGTATTTTTCCGATGCAATCTTACCAAAATTTTTTTATTTTTTTAATAGAAGTGGAGTAATTCAATCACCAAAGTACTGAAAATTTTAAAAAATTTTAAATTTATGAATAAAACTTTAATTTATGAAAAATGAAATAAAGCAACTAACAGTAAAAATAAAGCAGCATGCAGTTCTTAAGCACTTTTCAATGGCTGTATGTGTGGCAACCCGTACACTTGTTTAAAATTATAATTTATTTTAAAATTATCATTACACACCTTGTATTCTGATTATTAATCTCCTCTTGTTACGTGATTTGCAAAAGAACAAAAGCAGTTAGTTTTTCAGCTGAACCTTTTTTACATTTGAAGCATAATCGCGAACAACGTTGTAAACGATATTTTTTTTAAAAGTGTTTTTTCGCGGATACCAGTTAGAATTACTCCCTTTACTATATAAAAACAGAAGTGAATAAAAAAATGCAGGTTGGGGCATTTTTAACGCATTTTTAAATGCCAGTCAGTGGAAAAACGTTGCACTTGCTTGTAAATGAATTAAAGAGAACAATCGAACTTATTGGGCAAGTGCTATCGATGCTCAAAACGTAAAATAAATTTCGAAAATTGGAAAAATCTGAACTATAAAAGACTAAGAGATAGTGGTCAATCTCATATTTCGAGAAATGGAGAGACCATAGAAAATAAAAATGCTCCTGTGAATGTAATTTGGAAGAACTTTGTAAGTGCAGCTAGCTGTCGTTTTTAGTAGTGGAAAAACGTTTTAAGCACCATAAGTAATATGTTATGTTCAGTGGAAAAACGTTTCATCATCCGTTCAGTTTTGAATAAAAAACGTTATTCCACTGTAAAAACTTTTAAACGGTAAATTTGGATGTAATTAAATCTTTTATTTAATTTTTTTTATATATTATGTTTAGTAAATTTTTATTAAATCAGAGTGTTTAACAAAAAAGCAAAAATAAACGCCTACAATGTTTAAAACGTTTTTTATCTCTAGTCAAAAATTACAATTTTGTCGTTTACAACGTTATTCGCGATTAGCTTCATTTGTTAAACAGTTAGGATGTAAAGTCTTTTTGAAATTAAAATTTATGTGGTTTCAAAGAGGTTTTACAAGAAATTCAGAAGTGATGGATAAAATCTGAGTACGCCATATTGTAATCGATTTATGAGGGAAGGCGCTTTTGAACTTTTTTAAAGTCGATTTCGTTATACCACGTAGTTGAACCATTTTCATTGCATTGAAGAATTCTGGGTATTATTCCATAAAAAGCTTAACAATGTAAAAGCTAATTTGGAAAATTGTTTCTTTAATGTTATATTTTGTTATTTGGTTGCTTTGCATATATTTTGTTTATGAACAAACGTTTTGCTTTTTACAATAAAAACAAAAAAACAGCGCGGAGTACATTTCTAAGTGTTTCAATGGTTAAACCAAGACTGGGTAATCGATTAGTGCAAGCATGAGGAACACCTAATGAGTCTATCGCAGCAACTGGTCTTACCTCTAGAAGTCGTTTAAATACTTAAATATAGAATTCAGTTACGCTGATTTTTGCAACTGTTTTTTTAATTGTGAGAGATGAAAAACAGAATGCACTGTTGCTAACCAGAACTATAACTAGCTTAACCAAAAAGTTGGCTGTGACAAAAGAAGTTCGAAGATAACTAAATGGAGAATTTAGTGCAGCAAAAACATTTGTCCAGGTAACTTCACTTGAAAATTCTTTTGTTTTTTTCTGAAATCATTTAAAAGCAGTATCGCACGGATTAGTCGTAAAAATTGATTATACGACCAAGATCTTTCGATGCTCGTATCAATGTTATATTTCAATTTCCCGAAAGTAAAGTAAAACAAATTTTCCATTAGACACAATTTTCACAGGCATTTCCAATACAATTCACTTCATTGGCGGCAATTGTAGCAGGTTTCCATAGTATATTTTGAGTAAATTCTGGATGGGGCCTTGGAAGTTTTGCAAAATTCACTTTGCAGTTCTATGTTATTACGGTGATATTTCGCTTTATGATCTCTCAGTAAAATTGTGATATTTCCTTCTTGCGAGCGTGTTTCGATTTCATTTTCCTATCCTCCAACTTAATATCAACTGTTTTCCGAACAACATAATGCTTTCGAATTTAAGGCGGGCATCCTCTTAGCGTTGGTTTTGTCTGAAAAAGGAAAAAATTCACAAGGCGGTATATGTTTTCATACATAATATTTAATATGAGTTTGAGAGTTAATAAAAATTTAGATTCTTAATTGCTTAATTAATTTTGATGTATATTAGTATTAATCTTTATGTCCATTTATTTTTATTTTGAGGCTATTCTTTTAGCCATAAAAATATGGTTCAATGACTCGATCCGCACAAAAAGTTGTATGACTGAATAAAAGAATAAGACGATGATATGATCAAGAACATTCCTTGTGGTCATCTTGGACTTGTTTTATGAACTGATTAAGACATTCGATTTGTTTACCGAACCTGTTAGTTGATATGTAGGACACGATGGTATTTAATAAAGTTAATTTTTTTACCTTTACTGCATTTTCAAATATTGGCAGAGCTATGTATATTTTGTCCAAAAATTAAACACACCTTCAAAAAAGGAAATACTTATGCACTTCAGAAATCGTTTACTTTTAAGATAAAGTAGATTTTTTTGGAACTGTGATTCCATTCTCTATTGCAAATAATGCGGTGAGTGAAAAATATTACTTTGAGACATATTTTGAAACCACTTGGAAACGATTGTCAAAGATTCCAAAAGACAGACAACAATGTAGATTCGCACAAACTGTCCAAATGTGCGAAATAACCAGATAAATTCGAGTGCATTGACTTTTTGGATTTGCACTCATCCGGCGTTATTTCGTATTTTGTTTTTTTTATGGCTTGTTTTCTTATGAACTGCCTGCTCTGTTTGTCCTCATAGCTTCGTTTTGTTGTGGCTGATTAATTGTTGTTATCTTGGCTCTTCTGATTCTGAGTTTAGGTTCGCGCATCAGTTGTAATTCATATTGGACCGTTCTTTAACTCTTCCACGAAATGCCTACCCAAACAGCTGCTAGCGACTAGGGACTAGCGTTACCACCAACACATGCGCAATCATTTTAAGAAGTTCTTAGCACCAAGAATTGCTGGAAGCCGTTTTATTCTTTAGTCTGATATTATTCACTGGATTCTTTTTCGCTTGCCCAATTCTTAATTAGCATAAAACTTCATCCACTCGACTGCGAGGCTTTCTACATCGTTTACTCAAGCGCTATTTAATTCTAGCCACTGTTCTGAGCTATTATTTTTATTTGGCCGGTCACACTTGGTCTAAAAGGTAGTCGACCGATACCGACATGATAATAATTAACCGTTTAATGTTCAACATAAGTTTTTTAAACATCATTTCATGTTTCCAGCTTATATGCTCATATGTGAATAAGAAATAATTTGTTCTTACTATAGACAAATATCTAGAACATTTCTTAAAACAAAACGGAGTAAATATCAAATAAGTTTAAATATTCGAATATCTGTTTATTATAAGATGGTTTTATATATTATTATTATTATTAGTTTATTCGAGGGCGCACTCAACAATTTGAGAGGGGGGACCAGATTTATTTTTTTACCATTTTTATATGTCTTAGACAAAATCTAAATTTCTTGGATTCGCTGCAAAATCATTCAAAATTAGTTCTTCCAACTCCTCCTTCTCCTTTCTTAACACGGTAGATACTGTCCGAAGTAAAAAGCACCAAAAAATGCGTTTAAAAAAATAAAAGTGACATATCGTATATTAAGGAATATTTTCAGTGTTGTCACTTTACCACAATTGTGGTAGATCTACCACTCTTTTCGACATTTTTCATTTCTACCACTTTTACCACCCACTATTTGCAATTTGCTAAAATCTACCACTTTTTTATTTCAGTCAAAAAATTTTTTTCAGTTCTTATCACAAATTTTATTTACCACTTTAATATTCACTGAGCTCTGTTTATTATTTGAATTTTATCATTGTGAATGCATTTTTTCGGCGTGTCATTGTGATTGCTCATCGGCTAGTTCAGAAGTGAAAGAAACAGATGCAAGTGCATTACAAGGAAAAATATTTGTGAAATAAGGACAAACAGTGCATTATTTCAGTATTATAAACGGTTGAGTAAAAGGTTTGAAAGTTCATAAACAAAATTAGTTTTCATACTTTGGCCGTGTGCTATTCGGAAACTTTTCACTCGTGGTAGGAGTGAATTTACTGAGTTGAATACAATTTCTGTCTGTTGAAATAAAATTGTAATTTTTGCTGTGCCAAAAGGACGATTAAATTTTGACAACTAGAAATTTTGACGTTTTAGATTTTGGTAGTGCATTAACACAAGAATTTAATTTAATTTGCGAAACTGTTAATATATATTGAAAATTACCAATTCTGGTTGCTATGCTGTCGCAAAAAACACAAAATTTTTAACTTCTTTACGACTCGCAAACTCACAAGTGTTTTTTTTAATTTGTGCTTGTGTCAAAAATTCTCTTTCCGATTGTCAAAATTTATACTAGCCCCTGGGGCTACATGAATTTTTGACAGTCATATGCACCTCACAAGTGCCAAATATTCTCTTTCAAACTGTCAAAATTTCATCATCCAAGTGAAAAGTTTCCGAATAGCACACGGTCTTTTACATGAATTGTTTTTGTTGTTTATTTTTTATTTTTTATTTTTGATATTTTCGTAAAGCTTTAGTATTAACTGAATGTAAAATGCAATACAATATATAATTATTTTTTTTCACTAGTCAACGTTTCAATAAAAATGATTGATAACTTAAAATGTACCTTCAATAATATTATAAAATGCAATGCCTATGTATGTTCTTCTATTTTTATTTCAATAAAATTTAAAATTTTAAAAATACTGGATTTTTAAAATTATGTGTACATACAAATAAGGATTTTGAATGGTTTTCTTAAGGAGAAAAAATCGACCACCCACTTTTTAAATCTACCACTTTTTTTAGACTCAATCTACCACTATTTAAGATTTTCAAGTGACAACACTGAATATGTTCCGAAACTATGTAACATCGAGTTAGTTGAAAAACGTTTGCACCACAATACAGTGCAAAAAGGAATGATTTCAGTATAACATACAATTATATTAAGGGGTTAGGGGCAGTCAGAGGCACGAAAAAACAAGTATTTTTAGTAATTTTTTTTCAGTTTATTTATTTTGTAAAAGTAACAATAGTGCATCATCATCAAATTGATTTCACCCAAATTTGAAAAGAAAATATTAATTATATAAAAAGTTATCGCTATATGTATCGGCCCCTGTTTCACAAGTAGTCATTTGCGGTGACCATCATAACTTGTCAACAGTTCATCTGAAATCATTCAAATAAAAAAAAAATAAACATTGTATTTAAATAGTTAATCTAGTGCCTGATCAAAGTTTTTTTCTTATTAAAAAAATGGCGGCCTCAGATAACTTACTCTCGAATTTTCAGAAAAAAGCAACAGTAAATTGTTTTTAACAACAGTAAAGCAACAAAAATCCTTCGATCAAGCACTAGTGTAATATGTTCTAAAAAAGTTATATAAATTTCATTCAAATCCAAAAAACAAAAAAAAATTATTCCTTGTTTAAGTGGCTATCGTCTGAACTAAAATAATTTTTTCCGCCGAAAAAATCAAAATGGTGGTCATTTAAAAAAAATTCGATTTTCGAGGTTACAATCGGCCGCCATTTTGTTTTTTTCGGCGGAAAACAATTATCCTAGTTCAGGCGATAGCCACTTAAACAAGGATTAATTTGGTTTTTTTTTATTTTTCCCTCAGATGTTAAAAAAAATCAAATAACTTCTAGAACCTCTTCAAAAATTCTGCAAATTTTTTGTATTCCTTAAATGTTAAAAAATATATGTGCAAAATTTGAAAACGATATCTTTTTTCCTTCTATGAAAAAAAATTCCCGAAAAAAAATTTTTTTAAAATTTGTAACCTATATGCCCCTTAAAGTTTTAAACTACCTGCTATTGAGGGTCAGAGAGCCCTTCAATAATTATAGAATAACTCGAAAAGTATTTATTGGATTGAATATTTTCATATTATACTTAGAGAAAATGTTAAAACAAAAAACGATTTTTTGAAAACTCTGACTGCCTCTAAATCCTTAAACAAAAACAATTACTTTTTATTAAAAAAACTAAAAGAAAAAAGAAGTAAGAGTGCAGCATGAAAAAAGAAGTAAGTGTATGAAAATGAATATAATCAAAATCTTAATCAAAATTAATACGAATACGACTCAACTTCACAACTTTTCACAAGCGTGCATATTAGTTATAAATTTGATAAAAATGCTGTCATCAGTAAATACGTCTGATATGTTTTGCACGTCTGTCGAGCTGGAATCAAAAGAGGAGACTTCTTCATATTTTACGGGATCTTTTAGTTTTTTTGTTATTAATAAGTCTGTTATTAACGGGTTTTTTCGACTTTTCAAGTTAGTTATGTAGGTCTTGGTATCCAGCGACACAAGAGTTAAGATTAGGTTGAAATTTTAATGCAAGCTGCGTGTCCTGATCATAAATAAAAAAATGTTGTTCCATTCTTGGAGCGAATTTCGAGCCCAATACAATTTCAAGAATCCAAAATGTATTTAAACGTTTGCTTTGTGTACACTAAGGGAAAATACGCATATTAGCATTATCCACGCCTGAGTATAAATTTTATTTAAATATTTACTTGGATAAATCAAATATTTTCCTTACAACTCGTTTTTTGCCCGTATTTGAATTTAATTTATACCACACACGTACACACATATTCCACACAAGCAAGCAGCAACAGCATCGCACACGTACACACATATTCCGACAAGCAGCAACAGCATCGCACTCTGTTCCTGCAGTTGCAGGTTTCTTATAGTTCTCATTTAGTTAATGTTACAAGAGTAATATAGCCTGGTTTTTTGGCAAAAATGATTTGTGAGTGCGATGGTGAGTGTGATGCATGATTAAATTATGTAGGGTGGAATGACAACTCCGTATTTTCTTAAGAACATCTTGAACCGGTTGTCATTTACCTGCATAATTTCCTTCTTATTCTATCTTACTTTTTCTTTTTATAGTTTAAACTATTTTTGACATTTGATGGCATAATAATGCACCAACTGTCAAAAATAGCATAAATAAGAGAACGAAAAAAATAAAATAAAATACACCACCAAACGGCATTTGATTGACGCAGCTCGTGGGAAATATTCAAATAAATTGTTTTTCAATTTCAATATTTTCATATAAATTTTCCTTAAATACGATAGTTTTATTTTCAAATAGTAAATATTTAAAAGATATTTAAATATATTCGTGCATAATTTTAATATATTTTTTATTAATTTTATTTTAAATATTTTAATATTTTATTTAATTGAAAAAGTTTTTAAATAAATTATAAATATTTACGTAGTATATTTAAGTAAATGCGTTATTGGTGCAAAAATGACTCGCTTTTTGGATAAATTAAAAAAGGTTTGCATAAATTTAATCTTTTTTCCCTTAGTGTAGTACAGTTAAAATGTGTCTATAATACCCTGATCGAGTGACTGCATCAAAGAGGTGGTATTAGATGGCAGAAACACAATTTGAATATTTGGATGATTAAGCACTGGGTAGATATGCGCTTTTTTTTAACAAGCAAAAATATTTTTAATTCTAAATCTTTTTGTTCAGTTTTTCATAATTTACTCCCTATTTTTTTCTTCAAGACAAGTATCTTTTTGGTTCCAATAAACCTCACATACTCACATTTGTATTTTATATGCTTCGGCTATTTAAGCCTTAATTACTTCTTAATTTAAAAAAAAAAAATTGTTCACATCTCTCAGACGATCAATCCGTGTCTGAAGAAGGTAAGATCTCAGTAGTAAGCCTTTCCCATTTTAATTTGTGTCATCACTGTTTCACCATTCTGATAAATATCAATTAAGAAAACTTAATTCATTTTAATAAGACTTTTAAAAAAATTGATAAATTATTTTCTGTAAGGAAAATAAATTATTTTTCTGATTTATTATTATTTATAAATTATTCCCTATATATTTTTATTTGAACCACGCGTTTTTCTCGATAATATATCTTCTCTTTTCGGTAATATATCATATTTTGCGGTATTTTTTATTTCTCGACTGGGAAGTGATAAAATTTTTTTCGCGTGACACTTTTCTCACATAATGCGATGATTTTTACCTTATCCCGCAGCATCCCACAAGAGCTCAAAAAATACCGAAAGTACATTTAATGTACAAAACTAACAACGCTGATGCTGGGGTGGAAAATTTTACGTTCCAAAGCGCCATCTAATGGCCCTTCAATTTGGTTTGTGAATTTGCTCAGATGAGCTATCGAAGTTCTAAAACGAACGAGTAGTTGTGGTTTTTTATTTTTGTTAGTGGCGAGGTTCACCTTGTGCTAAAAAGAAGCTTTTCAGTGATAGTAGGATTGAAAATAATGAATAAACCGAAAGTTGTCACATTTTTTCACGCATTATCTCACTCAACAATAGCAGGCTTTTATGATATTATATTAGTAGAACTTAGTAGTAGAATTAGTAGACTAGCTGTTCCTATCAATCGTTGATCCGCAAAAGTTCCTCTCAACCGAGATAAATCGATGTAAGAAACCATTTCCCACTTAAAACACCCTGATCATTGACAATTCACAAATTCACAAATCACAATTTCATTCCCAATTCAGGAGGGACTGACCTATTTGCAAACAATGTAGTCTACGTAACTTTATCCAGGGACTCAAGAAGGCCTTTATTATGTACCTACCTGATGGGTATCAACGATTTAACCATGGTAGACGAGAAAATAAAACGATATTTCCATTACGAAATGAGTTTACCAAGCTATCTACTGTCCATATTAATACAATACTCAGTGAACCGATCGTTTTGATTTCTTCGCAGGCTTATTTTACTCATAATAATCTCGTACTTGTCATAGCATTTTTTTTTCGTAGCTTCGTTCATTTTTTATAGGCAAAATAAAGACGAATTTTTGGTCGAAAATCGTTAATTTACGTTCGGAAGTCCGCCATTTTGTGGAAAAACAATATTTTTAAAATCGGCTATGACAAGTACGAGTTTTAAGTATCTAGTTTAATAATATTTTTAATTTTTTTGTTTCAGTTAAATTTAGGAGGAGAAATCTTGGTGACCGCATTTGCAGAGCGTTCTACAAAAAATGCTGTATCTACCATAATATTAAATTTTTGTTAATAAAAAAATACTTTACATACTCTTGAATGTGTATATTTTAAAGTAGAAAAACCCTCATTTTAAAATATCCCTTAGGTTTCCTTAAAAAAATGCACAAACATGACCTTTTTTTTCGGCCTCAGTATTCAATAATGACGTTAATATTCACGACATTAATTATATAATGTAAGAAATACATATATTTTTACTTTATTGGAGCGAGCGAGCGAAGCTCCCATGGAACAACTTGCATGAAGAATGTTTAAAGGAGCAGAACTCTGAAATGGGTTGACCGATTTTAATATTTCTTTTTCTAAACTGTTCTACTGATCTTAAATTAGGTGCCTGCGAAGCCCAAATTTGGAAATTCTGTTTAGTTTAGAAATTTATTGAAAAAAATATTTCCATATCTTTCTTTGTTGATACATATTCGCTTAATTCAGTTTGCTGCTTGCCTGCTTCTGTATGTATACGTCGTTCGCTTCGCTCGCTCGCTATAAATAACCGAACAGCATGGAACAACAACAACAACAAAAACATTAAAGCAAATGTTGTTCGCTGCAACAGCTGTTTATTACTAACTAAAATAAATAACTGCTATGCTGAAGTTTGTAAATGGATGCAAATACATTCAAATTAAATTGTTTAATGTTTTTACTTTCATGTGTTGGTAAGCCCTGTAAAATAAAAGAAATTTGCAATTTTTTTTAATTTTTTATTATTTGGTGATTGGTAGGCTTATTAGCTTTCATTGCTTCCCCTAAGAATGTGCTGATTTTAACACCAACTCATCAAACCATTATCAGATTCTATCAATTCATGACTATAACTTATGGTGTTTTCGTTTCTACCAGAAAATGTTACCTTTTCATTGCCCTCTTCTTTTTTCGTGTTCGATTGTTAAATAAGTGCAAACGGGTGAAAAAATCTGAGTTCGTTTCTTAAAATGTTACACTTATATAGGGCAAAAATGGCACATTTCTTACCCTGCGAAACTTTTTGAGGGGAGAATGTTGCCCTGAAAATCAGCTGATTGCTTTAAACGAAAATATTATGAAATGCGTGTGTTAGACAAGGTTAAATATATGCATTCATAATTTGCCACTTAAATAATATTTTTAATAAAGCAAATTTTTATTTTTGGCGCACACAAATATATCAGCTGATTGAGTAAGCAGGGTAGTGTTTTGTGTTCAAAACCTGCACTTTTTGAGGGTTGAGTGCAACACTTGAAAAATGTTGCACTGTGGTAGGGCAACATTTTTTTGTAGAAACGAAAACACCAATAGATTTAAATTCAAATAATTAACAAAAAAAACCAATAAATGTTAAAAAATCGTCTTTAGCAGTTTTAATAAAATGAATTTTTTCGACAATATTTAGAAATAATTCTAAGCCTCCATTCCTATCCATGTTGCGATCAATATCACGATATTCTAATTTGTAGGTCCTAGGATCTAGGATATTGTGATATTGATCGCGACATGAATTGAAATATAGACTTAGAAATGTTTCTAAATATTGTCAACATTTAGTTCATTAAAACTCCACTAGACGGTTTCGTATATTCAGAAGCATCAAGAGGGAGCACTCAGCATTTGAATAGAGATGAAAGTCGAGTCTTGGTTTTTGTTCACATTGCTTTAAACAACAATTTAACACAATAATTAGCAATACTAAATTAAATAAGGAAAGTGTTCGTAATGAACCAGATAATGAGTTAAATTGGACAGAACAACAAAATTTCAGGGAATGTTTATTAAGAGTATCATTAGAAAAACTGTCTACAAATCAAATTTTTAATCAACAATCAGCGTTCATCTTTTTTTTACACTGGACCCCCGGTAATCTGGCCCCTGACTAATTCGGCACCTCCTGTAATCCAATATTTCCATTATTATTGAATATTTTTTTGACAATCTTCGCTAATGTAGATAATGTATTATTGAACAGGTTACTTACTTGTACTTGTATATATTGATATATATCATGATTTTATTCATAATTTTTGATTATTTTAGTATGTACATTTATCTGTACACAATTATTTCCTAATGTAAAGTTATTATTTTTTGTAAGTTCTATAGCATTAATAACGTCAATTTTATTAATGCTATAGCAAAACGTAAGCTTTCTATTGTATTGTTTAATTTACTTAATTTGACACACATAATGGAGTATGATTTGTACTTCAGAGTATAACATACATAACCTTATAATTTTTTTTTAAGCTTTGAACCAAGGTTTTTAGGTGTAATACCTATTCAGTCAAGTCTGCTTTGGTTCGAAATGGGGTGGTAGGTTAGTGTGAGCGAAGGGGCAATCAATTCAATTCAATTCAATTCAAGTAATAAGGCAATCTCATCCACAAACTACGACTCCAAGTCGTAAATATTGATGAGTTTTCAATTTCAGCTGATTACTTAATGAAAGAAAATTGCAAACGCGAAAGGTCAAAGCGTAGGATCATGTCCTAGCTGGGATTCGAACCCGGGACCTCTGGGGTGGCAGTTGATCACGTTTGACGCACATTTACCGCATTTGTTACCATTTGCGTTAACGCATGTTACCATTTGCGTTATCAATGTTACCATTTGTCACTTTGTGGCCAAATTGTATGTAAACGGTAAACTTCCGGTACATTTTTAGACACATTTTTGAAAATTTTTAACGTGAATAATCACAAAAAGCGCTGAAATTGAAGAATACAACATTAAGAAGCTGAAAAATGTTGGCAATGCTGTGACAATCATCAATGCTTTACACACCCACGAGCGTTGTTAGACTCCTTCGACGATGCAAGAGGTTTAAGCCAAAAATTGAGACTTAAATTAATGAGTCAAAATCTTTTTCTATTAGTGGGACTGTGCAATGGGCCACAGGTGAGGTTGTTGAAATTTTCTATAACAATTGCGAAAGTGGCCGATTTATAGAAGAATTTCCTTTGTGCATTATGATCAAGTTTCCCAATTATTCTGAACCAAAATACAACAATTTAAATGTTCTACTTATTTATTCCGTAGTGGTATCATTCAAAAAAGGATCAACCAATTTTACTCGCAAGAAATTTTCACTATAACTTGCGTATGCCATTAATATTAAAAATTGCAAAGATTAATTCTCAATCAAGCAGTTTTCGATATAAGAGAAAGGGAATTTAGGTTATATTCCTTATGATAGGCTATTCCTTATGATAAGAAAATAAATAAAAAGAAAGGATTGGTTCAAAAACGCCAAGAATACAATAAAATATTGTATTTCAACTAAAATATATTAACATTTTCTTGTAATTGAATGTTTGAGATCTGGTCATTTTATTGACAAAAAGTAGAATCCCCATTTAATTGAAATAACAAAACCTATTTAATATCTTTGCTTATATAGTTTTTAGAAAAATCTATTGGAGCTAGCAACTCAACTAAATTGCCTCCACAACGTACCAATTTATGTGGCTAGCTAGCAAACGCGTAAGTGTTTGCTAAGCGACTGCTACGACCTAGTTTAATTTATGTGTATATTCTTTTATCCCCTCTGCCTATAGTATATATTCCAAAATAATCATTTTTAAGGATCTAACGTAATTTTAAATGTTTGTATTAATGATTATTCTAACGAATACAATTTATCAACCATGAAAGATTAATGCATTTAATATAGGCTTAAATTTGCAAAAGCCACAAATGCACTTCAACTTTACTACTTAACAGCAGGCATATTTTTCTAGCTTCAAATCACGTCCATCAAAATACTGGAAGTCTATTTATAGCACTGAGCTTAAAATAACTCCCTTTGCGTTATGAACGAATAAAATACATAAATTCCCCCATTAGAGTTCGTTTGCAGTCAACTATGAAGATGGGTAGAAAAGAGTTGGTAAGACATGGCCAAGCATGCGATCGAAAAAAATGGTCAGGGACGAGCACAGCAGTAAATAAAATCCGACAAAGAATGCATCAAAACATTAATAATCATGTAATGAACATGGCAAAGATTCTTGTCAATAAAATATGTTCATCAGCCATAAGACAAAACAAAAGCAAAAACAAAACAAAAATAAAAAGGACATCAGAACTTGTTACATTTAAAGAACTTAAAAATAGACTTATGGCTAGCTGGCTGGCTTAATCGACGAAGCTGTTATTGGTCTTTGGTGAACTTGACTTTGGTCGAAGGACGATGATGTTCTTGAGTTGCGGCGGCAAAATAAGGTAAAAAAAAATTAAAAAATTAAAATGGTAAGCGTTACATGCTAGAACAATAAGCATGTGGAGAGTGAGAGCAGGGTCTGATGTTTACCATCCCCAGTCACGAGAAGAACACAGAGTAAAAATAAGAATAAACTCTAAAGAAATCAATGAACGTCACACTATTAACATGATTTCACTGCAGACAACCAAAGTATTCCACGTCAGTTGTACTTGGGGTGTAAGTGAGAGAGATATTAAGGAAACGACCGGAATGCTGCTACACTCTTAAGTAACTGAAAACCATTTCCAAGACTGATATGAGATCATTTAGCTGACACAAACGACTGGCGACGCTAGATCGACCACGTGTACGTTACGACAACATGGTCGACTACAGCTTAAGATCCTCAGACAGCTTGTGTGTGTACTGCAGAAAACGAAATATTTCTATAAATAGATGTTCTGGTCACTTGCTCTGGATGCGTGTTTAGTAACTATTTTGCCAACATATTTTTTAATTTAGTAACAGTGCGCTTTGGCGACTGCAGCTCCTCCTAGAGGAGGAAGAGGCAGTTGTTGTTACTTGTTTTGTTGGTATGAATAGAAATGATTCCAAAGTTTATCAATAACACGGCTGCAATGTTGTGGACTTATATAGGATCCGCTCAATGCTTTTTTAATTTCATAAGTACTGTTAGTCTTAATCGTTTTATCATCATCAAGTAATTTGAGGTTTTGCAGAATTTTCTTTAGGAAAAGCACAACTGCTTGTAAAATTGCGACAGTTCACTTATTAAAATTGGTTATAAGTAGCTATGGGCAGGGAGCAAGCTTCGGAGCAAGCTGCGGAGCATTGAGAGCAAAGGCTTATGTTGCAACCGACAAAAGACAAACACAGAAACAACACAGAAGCTTTAAGTGTAGTGGTGCCCATACCCGGCTATAAGTGAAAAATATCAGAAAACATTGAGAAATTTCTAAAACTAAGTACAGTGAAGGTGCAATAATACAAATTAAAATATTGACTCCTAACTCCTAAAACGAATCTATACAGATTACTATCACAAGAACTTTTCTTAAGTTTTCACAGATTTTGTAGATTTAAAAAACATCAAAATATGTTTTTTATTTGGAAAAATTATGTTTGAAAATTTATTAGCCCAAAAATTCGTTAACTGGTCATCCACTGCTTTTGGCACAGTAATGCTTTTTCGCCCATTGTACTGCGTACTACGTAGTGCACGCATATGTAGGGTAGACTGGGAACATGCAATTGAAACATTTTGGGAATTATCGTCCATTGCATCGCTATTAATTAAGCGAGCGATGGCGGAAATATGTTAAATAAAAGACCATATATCTGTATACTAATGGTTAATGTTATTTGAGATCACTGTATTGTATTTTATGTGTAAAATAATATTTTAAAAAATAAATGTGTGTAGCCACCACGCACGGTAGAAGTAAAACTTTAACCCAAAGAAGTTGATTTTTAAGTGGTTAATTGATTTACTCTTCCATATAAGAAAGAATTGTATTGATTGACTTAGAAATACATAAATATAGTCTTTCTAAAAAGTTAAATTTCATATAATGACAAGAGTAAATTAAATTCGTTTTAACCCTTCGAGCCACACTAGTGCTTTTCATCACCCCATACCTTAAAAAAACCTATTTTTTTAAATCAAAAACTTTTTATGCATACTCCTTACGCCACCTTGGTGTTCACAAATTAACTAGCTTTACTCTCAAGCAATTTAGAAGGTCAGGGATGCGTTAGTGTGTCCCCGCGTGTGGCTTAGTGTATATTTTTAGAGAACAATTTTTTTTTTGCTGTGTTAAGGTATGTATGAATATAAATTGATAATTTAAAATAAAAAATGTATATTTGTGTAAAAATTTATAAGTTTAGTGTCTGAACTATTGAATTTGAATTTGACTGAATTTGACTATTTTACTACTTTTTTTAATAAATATATTATTAAATTACTTAAAAAAAAATATTTTGAGGTCTTAAAATCAACAATGAACGAGTTTATTTGGATTTTATTGGTAAAAAATCTTTTTTTTCGTGTTTTGAAAAAGTGGGTGCAGTTTCTTATGTTTATGTTTAGTTTTTTATTATATGTACAGGCGTTTCTCGATTTAACGATCATTCGATTCTACGAATAACGCATTTAACGAACAGTCAAATTCATTCCATTGAGTACCTTATATAACGAACAAACAAAATTCGGCAGTACTCAGTTTAACAAACAACATACAAAATTACTCTGCCTCCATAGAAAATTTATATGTACATACATACTATGTGCTATTAATACATATGTGCGTATTCATGCACAAGTTTGTCTTATTTAAAGAGAAACAGACGAAAAAAAACGTTAATAAACAGTTACATTTGCTACTGAGGGCAAACACCAAAGCTACGAAATTTTACGTATGTATTAAGTATTTCACAGCTGATCAGTTTGGTTTGACGCGTGCGCATGCAAAAAGTTCAAAAATTCTTCTTATTGCTATTTTCATCGAATTATTCACAATAATTGCCTTATTATCATAGTACTCGATTTAACGAAAAACTCGATTTAACGAAATGTGCTGGCAAAGCTGATGATCGTTAAATCGAGAAACGCCTGTATATGGTTTTTGAAACTAACGCTATGACTAATATTTTGTCTATATAGCAACGTATTTGATGCTTTCAAACATACATTTTTTAGGTCTTAAATTGAAAACTGTAAAAGTTACGAATTTTTAGTAACAGAGTAAATTTTTCACGTTTTTTTAACTTAGCCGCGCTCCTAAAAGTCAGCCATTTTTAAAAAATTTGAAAATAACTATAAAAAATGTTGAACAAGACCAAAAAAAATTAACCATGTAAAGTTTTAAGCTTATATATCCAAAATTCGGGATTTTACAATGATTTTCTGACGTGGGGGCGATGACACACCCCCATATGGCTCTATGTAACTAGAGTGAGGGCTTGGCTCGAAGGGTTAATCAGGGATTGTAATTATTATAAACGATATCCAAAAACTCAAAGTTGTATTATTATATTTAGATTTTTATTTTATTTCTCACCAATAAAAATTATCTTACGATTTTTTTGTTTTTTTTGTTTTGATCAGAAATAAAAATTATTTTTTGATTTTTATTTTTCTGTTCAAGGATAATAAATATTATTGAGTTTTATTTTATTTCTCAATTTTTATTTTTTCGCTCAGAAATAAAGGTTTCTCTCAATTTTTATTTTACGCTCAAAAATAGAAATCATTTGTCCAGTTTTTCCTCAAATATAAAACTCAAAAGACCACACAGCTTTGTTGCTGGCACATGCCAATTTTTATTCCCTACACCTAAAGAGAGGAGCTTTAAGGGAGGGCCGGCCTCTCCCGCAAGGACAAAGTTGTTTTTTGATAAAAACAGTAAAAAATAATGCTTTTATTTTTCTTAAAACAAAAACTAGGTATGGCCTAAAGCAAAAGTAAGTATAGACATAACTAACAATATCTTGCCAAACACGATGCCACTCAAATTTTTATCCACAGTGTCCTGTGTGAAGTATATTCGAAGCTAAAGTTAAAATCGAGATAGCACAGAACATTTGGTTGTAACCTAATAGTCTAAATTTTGGTGGTATTGATTAATTGATATTATAATATGATATTAATTTATATTGATTAATAATTACCATCTTTTACCCATATACATTTTCCTATTTTTGAGAAATGTCTACTTGAACGCAATTTTTAACGATTTAAAAAAATTTAATATTAGACTTTTTATCTCGAGTATGAGAAATGGTACCGAATATAATTTTTTCAATTTGGATTCTTATAATATTTCTGAATAACACCTTGTCTTACAGTATTTATTTTAAATACCAGCTTAAGAACACGATTTTTTTTTTCTATTTTGATATTTAAAAAAAAAAATACTTCCTATCATGAAATTTAACAAATTCATCAAAAAAATATTAAAGCAGAAAGAAATTGTTGGTCTTATGGTGGGGTTTAAATAAATACTTTTAGACAGGGTGTTGTTCAGAAATAATTAAAGAATCCAAATTGAGCAAATGATCTTCGGTATTATAATATTCTTTATATCTTTATAAGACACTAACTGCAATCCGTTACACTCTGCTTTACCCAATAAAAAATACTTAAATTGAATTGCGAAATATGTACAGCAATAGGAAAAATTGAAAAGTGCACCAAAAGCGCCGAGACAAACATATTTGCAGTTCAGACCCTCTGATAAGTGTCTGATAACAGTCAAGTAAAAGAATTTTGGTGAATTTCGGTTTTGTAATAATTTCGAAACAAAACCCAAACCCAAAACCCGAGACGAACATATTCTCAAAATAGGAAATCAATCGGACTGATAGTTCAGAACATGTACCTACAGAAATTGATTTTAATTTATAAGATACTTACTGTTTAATTTTCTTAAGTTTTGACCACCAGTAGAAGCTTCATTCACAGCTATACAACGAACCAAGCCAAAATGTAACTTTCTTAAAGCAACTTTCAAGTATATATGATGAATCGAGAGTGAAAGCTTTTGGTATTATTCAGATATCCAAGTTATTTTACAAAACACCTGCTTAGGCGGGACAACCACCATATTAGCAGTATCTGCGTTTCTAATCTATGATCGCCCGCTATAATTCTTTAGGTTCAGCGCCCCATTTTGCGTTGATAACTTCATTCCGACGACCTTGTCATTTTGTATTCTGTTTTTACGGCCGCATTGGAATTCAGCTACGCAATATTTTTTTTTTATATCGAATTCTTAGTTAACAAAATCAGCTTAGTTTTCATCTTTCGTTTTCTTTATGAAATTCTTTCAAAACAAAGGCTTTTATGGCTGTATAAAGTTAAGACAAAAACTAAATTAATCAGCCACCTGAAAATTTTACAGTTATCATTTGGAAGATGACATATACATAAAATAATATTGAATTTCTAGCTCAATCGGTTGTTATCAAACTATGAGACATATCAAACTCCACTCGTATGTATTCATTACCATATATTTATGTAAAAGTGTGCGACGAAATTCTTTACACTTTATTAAATCATTCAAGGCATTTATAAATAATTTTTACTTCGTTTTATGTAGAATGCAGTGCAATGACTGGAAACCCCATCGCTTCATAGGGAAAGTCTGGACTGTCTTGCGCTTCCAGTGACCAAAGCTTAAATGTTGAATTTTGAAGAAAAGGTATATTTTTCAATGCAAGCAAAGACGAGTCATTCTTGGCAGAAAAAAAAAGCATAAATTAGTCTCCATCAAGAATTTCTTGATCTTGGTTAAACCCATGATCGTCAGTCAGTTCGCCAGCGGCAATAAAGATAAACGTCATGTCATGCGTCATCGTATACGTAAAGATCTGCGAAATTGTGGGGAGAAAATAATCTTTTGCATTCTTTTGGGTTGGTTAACGTCTTGGTTAGCCTCTTTAATGACTAATCAATCTGTTAAATACATTTGAATAAATTTACTCATACATTAAATTTATTTTATTTGCATTAACTTGCAAGTGCATTAACTTAATGTTATTAACTTGAAACTAGTTACTACATGTAGCTATGTGTTGGACGTAATACACGCAGTACTCCCTTCTGCAACGAGTTTTGGATGCAATTGAAGAGTGCATTTGTTTTAAGTGAACCCCATTTAAAATGAGGTTCTACAACTGAGATGAATATCAATGAAAGTCTAAAGAATCAATTGTTGAGCGGAATCTATCTTTATGTTGTTGATTCATTTGTTTTTCAGCCAGCTTTTGGTTTTAACCCTCATCCGCATTCCTTTTTTTAATACATAAAAGTATTTCTGTCATCAAATTGATGACACTTAAAAATTGCAAGTTTTTACTTATAAATAAAACAATTAAAAAATATTTTTTAATTTTTTAATTGAATCCATCTCTATTTATGATTTTAATCAAAAAATAAATATTATTTTAATTATATTACATCCATTGCATTTATATTACCCGATAATAGTAAAAAAAAAGAAAATGAAAATGATTGCTTCTCGTCCCACAGTTCACTCAAACACTCCCTATTTTTTTTTTTAGCTTTAAACCAACGATTTCAGGTGCAGTTCCTATTCAGTAAAGTCTGCCTTGGTTCGAAATGGGGTGATGATTAGTTGGAAGGAAATGGCAATCAAGTGAAACACGTGTAGTGTGGTGGAAAGCCAAAGAAACATGTGAATTTGAATCAGAGGCAAGTGTTATACCTTTACCTCAGTCAATTAAAGTTATAAGGCAATCTCTTCCTGATGAATTCTTTATTTCAGTTGATTAGAAATGAAGAACAAAATAACAAATGCAAAAGATTAAAGCATAGGACCATGGCCTGGCCGGGAATCGAACCCAGGACCTCTGGAGTAGCAGTCGAGGTCGCTACCTACTGACTACCCAGGTCGCCATTGAAAAATAATACATTAGGGGTATTCTCTATGCCTAGGAAATGCCGTTGCACGGTGCAAGAATAGGAAATGTACAATCCGCGATTGTTGTTTCTCAATTGCAGATATTATACATTTCCTATTCTTGCACCGTGCAACGGCATATCCTGGGCATAGAGAATACCCCTATTATTTACCTTGCCTGGTAGCAAAAGAAAGAGTGGAAGAATTATTAGAACGAGCAAGTGGCAATGGTTCAATTGAATATTTGAGATTGAGTATTTTTTTGTCTTTTGACATCAATAAAATGTTTTCATCTAACACTGCTTGTTCTTTTGTTTGTTGATTGCAAACATCATTATCTAAATTATCACTATTATAATTATCACAATCAAATTCATTTTCACTTGGTATATAATCTTCATCTTTATCACTTTCGAATAGATCACTATCATCATTAGGATAATAGGATAATTATTGAACCAAGAACTAGAATCCATTTTTATATTAGCGGTATTCACGATCTGGAGTTTATGGTTTTTCTGTATTTTTGATAAGTTTGATATTTGTAAATTTGTAAATTTGATAGCTTTACAAAAACAAAACATGAACATTTTCTAAATACTATAAACACTAAATTGACAATGGTGGAACCCTATTGTAAATTTTGCATAGTATTTGTGTATTTGAAAAACAGCTGACTTGACGTTCTATGGCAGCACTGCATTGTGTACAAGGCAGCACTGCTAATTTAATTTGTTCTAAGAAAATATGGCAAAATGTGTTTGCGCTGTAAGTAATTTTTCTCAAGAAAAACTATAGGAGTGCTCACAATCTGTAGCAAATTCTTCAAATGAATCCAGATCGTGAATACCGGCATTATTTCTTAAAAAAAAAGTGTAAACAATGCAAATAACTGTGTATGCGTTGGGAAGCAAACAAAGACTGGCCGAAGAACTAAATAATGACGAAAAAAAGAGTGGGAATGATGCAAAAAATATAGACACCTGTTAGAATATAGCGTCATCAATTTGATGACAAATACTTATTAAGGAAATTTTTTATACAGCACGTATGTGACATCAACAAATCTGATACCAAAAATAAAAAATTAATATACAATTTAACCATTGAGCCAAAATCTCAGATCGATTCCATAAAAAACATTTAAAGACATCAAAACATAATTTGATGACAAATCCGGATGAAGGTTAAGGGATTCTCCCGATACTGTGTACAATGGTACATATGATTTGAAAAACAAAAATATCATTTGTCTGTAAGACATCTGCAGCTTCTGCATTGAGCGAATCTTCTGATTTGGTATCCAAGAATAAGTTTTGAAGACTGTAGGCAATGGAGTTAATGGTCAATACTGGATTCTAATCTTGGCGTAAAATGTTCAAACATGCACTTCCTTCGAGATCACTATTTCGATGTAGACTGGAGTCTCACATTTCAATTTTGGCAGCTCTTGTGAATAGTAAGGACCATTGAAATAGTAAGGACCAGCGGAAATTGAAACGAAGCATCCACCCTTGTAGAAGCCTTCATCAGAACAAATGATTAATTTGAATCTTCGCATATCATCCGAATCGGGAAAGTCAGTGGTACATTTTTTTGGAAGGTTCAATTCGTTAATGTCTTTTTGGATGCGCAGCTGTACTGTTGATGCTTTTTCTTCTGTCTTGATTTAGCAGTTTATGCACTATTCTTTTTTTTTTTTTTTTTGTTGCTTCAAGTAGAATAATTTAATAATTTTACAGGATTTTCTTTCTCTTCAATTTCAATTAAAACTCCGGCATTGATGGTTTTTCGTTAATGGCGAGACCTTGGATTGGGCGTTGTTCTTATTGGGATATGTTGTACGTCTGTCTGCCAACAGACTTGCTATATGCTATTTTCTTTTTGCTTAAGATGCTTTCTTTGTTTCTCCACAAGTCATTTTTATTGTTCAATAGCAAATTTTATTTATTTTGTTGCATAGCTTTGCTTAGTTTTTGCCAGACTTGATTTTGTTTTAATAATTTTTCAGATTTCAATTGGCCAAAATTTGGAAAAGTGACTTGTACATTCATGAATGTCCACAAGAAATTTTAATTTGCAAAATTATGCACCTTTAAATTGTGAATAATTTTGATTTTATTGTTTAGTTGCAGTTGCATATAAGTCACATCACTTACATATCATATTGCAAAGGTTAACAAAAAATTATTGATTTAATTTAAAGCATAATTTTGGTTGATCAGCTATTTGAGCTGCACAAATCATCAATTTGTTTATTTTAATATTCTTGTAAGGCATTATGCCATTACTCGTTATTTCATTTAGAAATCCATAGAACTCTTTATGCACTTAATGATCCTATTGCTCGTGCTTTATCTTTGTATAATGAAATATCTATTGTTAATAATTTAGATTTTTCTTTTCTGAAACTGTCTTTTAAGAAATCAGTTAATAATTGCTTTCGTTTCTAATTGTGAGTTTCTAAAAATATAGACATTTTTTTGTTTTTCCTTTTGTGGAATATTAATTCTAATCATATATGTAATACTTCTATATTGGCAGTACACTCAAGGTACATTCGCCAACATTAGAGTGCAGATATATTGTAATATGAGCGAGAAAACATATAAACGAATGTGCCCGAAATTAAATAAGAAAATAAAAAAACTCAGGAGCGGTGCAACCATTGTCAAAAATTTCAGTTGAAATTTTCGTTGTTCGAATTTTAATGGATAAAATATTGCTTGCCTCAATTTTTCTTATTGAAATTTAATCATATTTCACGCGTTGTTGTTATAATTGTTTTCTAATGGTGCGTACCTGTGAGTTTTGCAGAACAAATATGATTTGTTTTGTGTTGTTTTGTTTGGTGTAAACATTTTTTATAATAACCGCCCCTGTGACGATGTGACAATTTCTTCTGTGTAGTAATTTTCATATATTCAAATATACTAATACAAACAACAAAATCTAAGGTAGGCTATCTCTCTTTGATTTCGTAGTTGAATTTCATTGAAAATGTAGGTTGCTGCCAATATAGAAGTATTACATATATGATTCTAATATAAGTTTGTAAGTTTTATTTTTAAATAGTCTGTAAATTTTGTGATCCAAAGACGGTAAATAAATAAATAAATAAATAAATTGAATTTCGTTTATATTTTACATACAATCCAGGATCAAGTGCACTAAGAGAAAAAATATTAAATTTATCCAAAAACTTTTTTAATTTATCCAAAAAACGAGTCAATTTTGCACCAATTACGCATTTGCATAAATCGAATATTAACATGAAGCTTCTTCATTTTAATAACCTTTAAAGAGAGCAATTAAATAATCCGACAGTCCGAATTTTTTGCGGTGGCACTTTTACAATAGTAAAATCCCCTTGGGTAAAAGCCGGCTTGGGTGGAAAGAATTTGTATGGAAATTAAAAACTTATGTTTATTCGCCAAAGTAATATAATGTTTTATACATTGCTTTGATAGCACATACTTCGATACCCTGCCAAAAAAAAATGTTTCATTTACCCAAGCCAAGTATATAACGATATTAACCATTAGTGAAGGTAAACCATCGAAAACTTTGACACTTAATCAAATGGTATGGACTTACACACTATGTTCGTCCAATTAAGCAAGCACGCTAATATAAACTGTCGAAGCCATAGTATAAATTACAAAATACTTGGTTAATTTATCCAAATCAATTTCGGTAAGTTAAACATGTAAAACTTAGATGTTTCGACGAAAAACTAAGGAGGCTGGAAACTGCCAAAGGCATCTCATAAACTATGCCAGGTTTTGTTAATTTTGCATAAGCTTTTTTCTCAGTGTAGTGTAATTCTACAAAGGCTTACTGAAAAGTGTGATTATTGTTATTGATATTGATATTGATTTTTGATATTGAGTTAAATTTAAACATCGAACCGTTTAACAAGAGTTTCCTATATTAACATTAAATACAATATCATAATTTGTTATTTAATTTAATTTTTCTTTAAGCTATATTAAAGTTAAAATAATTTACACATTTATGTATAAAATGACGCAGTGTAACTACTTGATGAACCAAATATTGGTGGTTGGACCAAATAATGAGGTTATTTTTAGTTGCTCTTATGCAGAGGTAATTTCATCTAGTTTGTTCCCAGGAAATAAATTATTTTGCAATTCAAACATTTTTTGCAAAAAAGATCTTTCGCTTTTGAAGAATTAAGAAGTTTGCCAGACCTTAAAATTACACATTAATACGCGTGACTTGCATTTAATTCAATAAAGAGAAGAATGTTTTATTTCCACTTAATCACGAAATTGAGGATTGCCTTAAGAAGTTCTCAACTTTATTAACAGATTACACTTTGTGAAAATATGTGAAAAATATAGTAATGGTTGATTTCCGCTACTGATTACCGAACGACCTACTAAAAATCGTTTCACTTATTTAAACTTTTTAAGTGAAACACTTATGAGCATAATTTCAGAAATTATAAAATAACACTTTTGACAAAACAAGAATTTGAGTGAAAGCTGTATGAATTAACCCTTATCATCCTAGTGCTCCACTATAGATCGTTTTATTTTTACAAGTTTTTCGAAACACATTAATTTATTATACATCACAGAAGTTATGAGCTGTCAAATAATTTTCGCATATTTCAATATTCGTGGCAATTAACTATTGTAATTTATGAGATAATATAGTTATTTTGGGTGTAAAAACATGTCTCGCAAGAAAATGTGAGTATTATTATCAAATATATCATGAATACTGAGTTAATTATTACAATTCGTCGGAAGATCTTGGTATAAATATTGTGCATTTATAAGTATCGTTCCATTATTGTAACAGTAGGCACAGAAGAGTTGCACAAAGCCTTATATTTATTTCAGTGTAGCCTCGACATTGAACAAGCAAGTTCTGTATGAAGCAAAGCCAACAAAACAAACATTGCATATTTTGAAAGCTTTTTGTTAGTATTAAAAGAAACTTGATACCAAAAGTATGAAATAAAATATCAAACCAAAGAACGACAATGAAGTAGAAGCAGCGGGAAATCAAAGCGAGCACACCGAGTGCACCGTTTTACGTTAGTAAAGATGGTCAGTCGTAATATAATTTAAACTAATTTAAAATTTAGAAAGCGCCATATTTTTTATTTTCTAAAAGGGTACTCAAACTCGAGATGCACTCGTAAAGGGGTGGGTCGATATGGTAACCTTAAAAATTAAAAAAAAACACCATATCTCTAAAATGAAGGAAGATATGTCAAAAATATGAAAGTTTTTGGTTTTTCTAAAGGCGGACTATTTATCGAGACGTGCAGGTAGAGGGGTCGGTCGACATGATAACCTTAAAAAATAAGGAAGAATGTCATATCTTCAAAATGAAACAAGATGGACCAAAAAGATTGGTTTTAACCAAATCAAAATATTAAACCAATAAAAAATAATCAAAACATGGAAAATCCATATACAGCCAGAGTCAAAAGTTAGCATACAGCTGATACTTACCTCTAAAAACCTTGAAATTTTCTTAACAAAAAAGGATTTAAAATTTGTTTTTAGTTATAATAAGGTCTAGCAATATGAACCAACATATAGAAATCAGCTATTAGCAGAGGCGGAATTTCAGGCCATAATTACATCAGTCAGCAATTGATTGTTCTTCCTCTAAAAGAAAGAAGGTACTTGTTGCAAGAAAATGGAGATTTGTAGACATCTGGCTTAAAACCCAGAGAAATAATCGACTCCATCTTCCTTTTTGGAAGACGTAGATAATCCACTGAAGTTCTTCTAACTCTTTTTTGACACGGAAGTTTATGAACCTTGTTAAGAAACCGTACTTTCAAAAGATCCATCACAACTTAAGAGTTAACTCTTTGCGACCGGATGTCTGCTCTCAGCCACCAAAGTGTTTTTACCGTTCCAATCATGAACCAAGAAATAAAGATCATACAAACAAAAGATCCGCCATATTGTAAACAAAACAAAGCTGATAGGTCTGACGTCATCGGTCACAAATTCTTTTGTTTACGTGTAGTGATTGGATGTGAAAAATTATTTCTTGAAGTTTTAAAGAATTATTAGTGTTTATAATTCAGTAATTTTTTTTTTGTTTTTTATTAAAATGAAGTGTGCTGTAGCGACGTGCAATAATTGCAACAGCAAAAAAAAATTACTTTAAATTTCGTAACTGCATGAAAATATAAACAAACAAAGTATTCAAACACTTTTTTCGCGAATAAAACTTGTTCATTTTATAATTTTCCACTTTTATCTAAGTTTTCACATGTTTTGCATGAAAAAATTATACCAATATAGCTTTTTTTGTGACCGATGACGTAGCACGAAAAATATACTTTTTTCTCGCACTGCTGATTGCTTGATCTTGTCTTGTTGGTTCATGCGTTCCAATCATATGTCTGCTCTCAGCCATCAAAGCTTTTTTTACGATTCCGGTCGTGTGTCTGCTTCCAGCGACCAAAGCTTTTTTACCGATCCAGTCGTATATCTGCTCTCAATCGATGAGCTTCTAAATTCGTTGAATTCGAATGATATTTTATAAATTGTGATAAACTGAAATAAGGCAATTTTTGTGACATATATTCTCGAAAACCAGGGCTTCATTTTGGAGACATTTCCTTCATAATCTTGAATATTAGTATTACTGTTCTTTCAACGAAAATTAATTACTATTCTTTCAACGAAATTAATTCCGAACAGCATTACACCCATACATAAAATTAATACGATCGCAAAGGGTTAATATTGAGTTACCAGATTTCCAAACAATATAAGATTGGATACAAAGACTCACCATAATATTATAAAAAAACACAACCAAACCAAATGTGGACTGTATCACAAAAATACGACAACTAATTGTAATACTTGTAACGTCGCTCTTCATAATAAATATTTCATTGGATTTCATACTAAATTAAGTTCCTTTACGTAATGTTGTAATAGTTTAAAAATACAAATTGTTTCTTTTTACTGTATTGCTGTAGAATATATGTGCAACATATATATGTAATATGCTGTACAACATACTGTTCAGCATAATATACTGATATTCTGGAGTTATTATATTTATTTTATATTATAACTTCAGTCGACAAGAAAGAAAATACAGTGCTCTATCATCCTGCTGTTCCATTATTGGAACTGTACTCAAAAATAAAAAATATAAAACTTATATTTTTTTCTCAATGCTATTTTGTTTACCAATGTCTTATTTTGTTGTGGCGGCCGTGGTCGAGTGCGTTACCAAGTGAGTGGAATATTCGAGGCCAATTGAGTTTCGAACTTCGAACCCCAGCTGACACAGAAAATTTTTCAATTGAAATTATTTTTCTGAACGGCCGTTGCCTTTCCGCAGGCAACGAAAAACCTCAGAGAGTAAATAATGGCATGTGAAGCTTCTTAGGAACATTCAAATTCGTCGTTCGAAGACGGCATAAAACTAGTAGGTCCAGTTCTATGTAATGCAGGTACAAAAACATGCAAAACATGCACAGAATGATAAATTTTACTGACAAAAATATCCAAAATTGATATTAAAATTTAAGGTCCAATCCAACTGACCTTCAACAGTAAATAACAATTTGATGAAATGTGAACAAAATTATTTGTTTTCCATTGAAAACAACCTTTTAAAAATCCTCAATAAATTTTGATAACATATCTAGATGTTTTAAAACTTTAAATATCCTTCTTAATATACTGCTCGCGATAATAATTTTCATAATGAAATTAACTAACTTAGTGAACAATCACATTTTCACATTTCTAATTTGTTCTTATATTTAATTATATAATTTAGTTATTTTTGATCAAAATTTTTCGGGTTGAGTTGTGAAATATGGTCTCCACGTACCTATACCATATAATTTTAAAGAAAGAATAATAAATAGATCAAATGCTAGATCAATAATTATGTTTAATGAACTCAAAACTCATCAATTATCACCGTAAGTTTTACATTAATTGCTTAAAGTATTCGAATTTAATTATACATCATAATTAAATTATTCAATCAACGAAGACAACCCCGTTCACAAAATTAAAATCGAAAAGAAAAGTTCAAATTTTTTCACACTTTTTCTATAATTATAACTTCTATAATAAGGGTTTTCGCACCAGCCAAGTTCATTAAACCACACAGCGGACAAAATTATTCAAAACTTGAAAAACTTGAAACTAAAACATCAGAGAAAGTAAAATTTTTCAGTTCTGCAAAAGACACCGAATCGACGTCGCTGACAACGTCCATCTATGCCGGCTATGCATGCACACACATATGTAAATGCTTTGTTGAGATTCTTATTTAGAGATCTAAGAAGTGCTAAAGAAATAAAAAAAAAAAAACCCGAATTAACTCAAATTATTAAAGAGCTCAAAAAAATCAGAGAAAGTATGTCATAATAAGTTTTCGGCTTTTTGTTTTTTCTTAAACTATTAATCATGGTAGAAGCGTACGCTCCATAGTTCTTTACATCTCCACATGCCCACAATCTTCTTAGCCGAATCTTTGTCAATGTCTTTGCCAGCTAATATGAACATTTGTAATAAAGTACAAATAAATATGCGTCAGCTTCGAACGTAGCAAATATGCGCGCACATGTGGATCTGTCAGATATGTTCCTATAAAACCTTATGTGCTGTCTCCATCACTTGGTGGACAACATCGAATACGTTAAAAGGTTTAACTATATTAAATTTCGATCATGTTCTTAAGAAGGTTTCGAATATTTTACTTCACGCATACCTGTCTGTACATCTTTGAGATGGTACGCTTTAAGCTTAAGCCAGTGCGTACGATCGTTGAACTCTGTACTTTCTTTAAAGCCAGAACACTTTAGGGTACGAGTAAATGGTAAATCTTAGGTAGTCTCAAATTGATTGATAAAAAGAAATATTTTACAGATATGAAGAGTCTGCCTAAACCTTACAATATTACCGATGATGATGTTAATGACTCCGTGTATCACTAGTACTTGGCTGTCATTATCCGCTTCATCACTATAACTTAATTGGCTGACCATTTCTTATGCTATGCCTCGCAGATTAGTTATCTTAACTTGCAAATGAAAGTGTTTGGCTGTTAATTCTTTTGTATTCACAGCCATGCCAAACCTACTTCGCCATTTCATGTATGCGACTGTATAATACGAGTAATACCCAATTTTATGAAGTTTTATTTTCGCATATTAACAGTAAAGTTATTTATACTTTGTTTTATGAACTTATTTATACTTTTTTCATATTCTTGTATAGGTAGTTGTTGGATATTGCTTTAGAAAGGCAATGACTTGTTTTTACTTTCTAATGTGGAATGTATGTTGGTACATAAATTAATTGTGATTAAGTGCGAAATATTTATTGCGAGGTATGCAAACAATTCTTGATGCTTTTTGTTTTTAATGTTATTTCTGTCATTATAATTTATGAAGCAGTTTTGAAGATGGTTTTGGAAACATTAAAATACAAATTAAAATTTTGCCAAAACTGTTTTGATTTACATAATTATCGCAGAGTTAATGATATGTAATGGTAACTTCTTAGAACGTTGATGAAAGCTACTGACGAGGGAACTTTCACAATTCGGAATCTTATTTTTTTTCTGAATCATAACATCTGAATAATCACTTATTCCAATTAACAATTGAACTTCCAAGAAGCTATTGCGAGGAATCATTTTCTCTCTTTCTTGTGGTAGCTTCTTCGAAGCTCATTTGGAGCACTTCAGAGGTTCGTTCTCTTATTAAATACCTTTCAGAAGCTGCTTAGAAGCGTACTGAACTTGATGAACTGAACTGAACCACACTAATGATGATTCACTCTCACATGAGCAGCTCCCATAGATAGTATAAAGGGTCCGTCCTCTAACGTTTTTTTTTTCTAGGTACTAGTGCTTATTTCGTGAATGGTAACACTTAGCACATCTGATTTGACAGATAATTAGTTTTATCCTTCCGCTGAACGAATATGGTTGTGTATACGCTTGAACAACGCTGGGAAATATTGCGACATTACTTTGAAAATTATTTGCCGATTTTGCCAAAAAAATCATCTTTTCAGATGAAGCTCATTTTGATCTTGGCGGGTATGTAAACAAGCAAAATTGTCGCATTTGGGGCACAGAAAACCCGCACGCATACATTGAAAAGCCGATGCACCCAAAACGAGTCACTTTTTGGTGCGGATTTTGGTCCAGAGGCATAATTGGGCCATTTTTCTTCGAAAATGAGCAACGAGTGGCCGTTACAGTCAATGGCCATCGTTATCGGGCCATGTTGAACGAATTTTTGTTCACAAAAATTGAAGAGGAGGATATTGGCAACATTTGGTTTCAACAGGACGGCGCTACGTGCCACACAGCCGAAGCTACTCTCGATGTTTTGCGCCCTGTTTTTGAAGATCGCATTATCAGCCGCAGAGCTGATGTCGTTTGGCCACCTCGAAGCTGCGATTTGACACCGTTGGACTATTATTTGTGGGGTGCCCTCAAAGATAAGTGTTACACCGACAAGCCAGAAACAATTGACGCTTTAAAGAACAATATTCGTGAAGCCATTGGTGAAATACAGCTGCACACAATCGATAATGTGCTTAAAAATTGGACCGATCGTGTAGGCTACTGCATGGCCAGCCGAGGCAGCCATTTGAATGAAATTATTTTCCATTATTAACCGGAAGATTTGTACATTCAAATAAAAAACGAAATTTGAGAAAATATTCAATAGTTTTTTTTATAGCATTTTCAAAAAAAAAAGTTATTTGGCGGACCCTCCACAGAACCAAAACCGTACTTAATAACAAAGAAAAAGTTCTTTGTCCCAATGTATTATACATTAAAATTGGTCCAAAGTACGAGTTCCTTGGTTCAATGAATCTTTGATCTTACGTTATTTCTTTGATATGTTATGAAGAAAAATGATTAATTAATGACACATACAACTGTTACAATAAGTTAGTCTGTCCTTAGAAATTTTAAAACAATATCAAGATATATTTTAAAAAATCAGTTTCTTATTGAGATAAAATTCTCTAATGGTTTTTTAGATATTACAACACAAGAACTGGAACAAAATTTTAATGAACACGAGCAATGAACTGTTCCTTAAAATTAAGAACAACGATTCATTGAACCAAAGAATTCGTTCTTTGGGGCAATGAATAGTTCTTAAAAATCAATGAATTTCGCTTTATGAACGAGATTCTTTGATTTTAAGAACAATATTTGGTTCAGTGTTTAGTACTGATTGATTTGAAATAAATTAAAATTTCTGTCAACTTTCAAGTTTGTCGCATTTATTTATTCATTAACCGTTATACTTTTTCTTGTTTTTCCACTTATCTATTTCCGCACACATTGAATATTGGAAAGAAGCTGAAGCAACGTATAATCGATTTTTTGATATTGCAAATCACATTGAGCATACTGGGATTTGAACGCAAGTTTTATCACACTTCCATCCAATACGATATCCACTAGACCAATCCATATATATTTAGATCCCCACGTTTAAAAAACGTAAAAGGGGTATATTAATTTTGTCACTCGGTTTGAAACGCCCATAAGGAGGCTTGGTAGGTATAGAAAAAATGATTTAGCCATGTCCTTCTGTCTGTCTGTGATCACGATTACAAACATAATTTTAAAGCTATCATCACGAAATTCAATATGTAAGCTTTTATCTAAAAAATGAAGGTCAAGTTCGAAAATGAGCCAAATCGGATGAAAACCACGTCTACCTCCCATACAAAGTGACTTAATCAAAAAGGTAAAATCTCTCTTAAACCCACAAAAATATATTGACTTAAAATTTTACATATGAACTTTGATATATAATATGTACTCTGTTTATAAAATTCAACCAAAGCGAGTGAAAACCACGCCTACCTCCCATACGAAGTTAAAAAAGAAAGGCGAATATTTTCTGTTAAAACTAACGAAAATGTTTTGCAGATAAACATTTTATTGATTGCTTAAGACTTTGAATATACTGGGAGCCTTGTGGGTATTTTAACTTCGGCCTAGTCGAAGATCATTTCTTACTAGTTTTTTTAATATTGATGCATGCTGAAAATAACCTTTTTAAAGGGGTTAAGACAACCATGAAACTTGCTTTCACAAGTTCTTTAGAAAAACTATCAAAGGAATCATTAGCTCACAAGTTCAGAGAGGTTTTTCCTCTAAGCTTGATCTCAGAAGCATTTACGAGCCATATACGAGGTTATAGATACAGTGACGTCCAATATAACGATTGGTTTCTTGTCCAGCCTTTTCGTTAAATCGAAAAATTCGTTATATCGAATGAATATTTTAAACAAAGAAATATAGTTTTTAGTAGTTAAGTTTTTATTTATATATTAATAAAATATTTGCATATTTTTTTTTTGTTTTTATTTATAATTCCTCTTGTAAAATATTGATTTTAGTATAGAAGCCCTTGAGTGTTCGTTAAATCGAATGACAACAAAATATTTGAATTCGTTATATAATCAATAGTCAATGAAAAGATTTGCCGTTCGTTATATTGGACATTTGTTAAATCGGGTATTCGTTATATTGGACGTGTACTGTACTTCCAAAGCATCGATTAATTACTTTGCAAGAGCTTAAAGCCAAGCAAACAAGACAAGTTAGCTCACCAAAATTTGAAAGCAGCCTTCACAAGGGCTTACGAAGTATTATTGAGCGAGAAATGAAATTTCCAACATATATTCATGAGAGTCTTTGAATTAGTATCGAAGTGGAAACCCGTATGAATCTTGACGGTGTTAGTTAGTTATGAAGTTATTATTTTGATAGCATCGGAGATCGGGATTTTGTTAGTATGGGAGAGGCGTCGTTTTTATTCAATCTATCAAAATTGTAACCTCATGGTACGTTTTAAATATCAAACTTTAATATCGTCTTAAATGTTAAGTAGGAAGACTTTGGAAACCTACAATTGAATACAATTGTTCATACATACAATTGAATACTTACAACAAACATGCCCACGAAGTGGCACGTATGGCCCGCGTGGCCCTTAATACAAACCTTTTTCTATCTTAATTTTGTCTTTGCGATGAGCCAAACTCAAAGAACGCCTGCAAAAAACAACAACACAAACCGCACTCGTTCAGTATTCAGCACATTTTCCAGCGAACTTCACAAAAACAATTGCATGCAAAGCCAAAATAAAAAAACGCACACTCGATGATGTCGATGCTGAAGCTGATTATCCCGTTACTTGTGTGTCGAGTAATTTTTCATGACATCTGATTTTAATGCATTGTAATGGTTTTTTTGTTTTGTTAGATTTTTTGCCAAATGCAACGATGAGCAACATTTTGTTTTTTTTTTTTGTTTTTTTTTTTTGTTTTTTTTTTGTTTTGGGCCCCACTGACCTACAATATCGTAAAAAAAATTGAGACGAAAACATTGGAACTCACACCCAGAGTTCCCGAAAGTTTACTTTTCTATTTTTACTTTAATACTTAATTGATCATACTACTATTACTACTTTGTATCACATATAGATAAGATAAAATTAAAAGGACTAAAAAGCAGCGCTCGGTCCCTTCCATACATATCGAGCATTCAATTCGATTAAATATTTTGGTGTTTATGAAAGCTATTGTATTAAAGTAAAACTAAGGGAAAAAGAAAAGTAAGGGAATCAGTGCAAAGACATCGATGTAAAATGTATGTACTGTGTCTCGTATGAGAAGGCAACGAGAGCTGCATATACTGTGTAAAGTGAGTGTGCACTGCTTACATATAAGTTTATTCACTTTATTAAATGAAAAAAAATTATTTTATACAGCGAGATACAATACAGACTTCAAGAAATACAAGCAACGTGTACTCAATCAATATTACTTGTAACGTTTTACAAGAAATTTACTCAAAACATAAAATGTGGACTCTGTACATGTTTCGCTTGCATATGATATCGCTCAACTGCGTACGATTTTGCTGTTTTGTCATTCGCTTCTTCATTTGCAAACGTCTCGATCAACGATCGGATCAACCCACTTTTAACGCTGCCGTATTATGTGTGCCACAGATAACTTACAGATAAGACTTATAGATATCTTAAATCTTCCGAGAAAATCTTTGATTAAGATTTAATCCAGTCTGAATACCTTATAAAACTACACAGAAGCAAAAACCTATGGACTGACTACATTCATTTATATACTAACTAACGACACCCGACGCGTGTTGCTGCACCCAGTAACTATAAGGGAACATAATAAGTACCCAGCAGAAAAGTGAACCAAATTTGAAATAGTTCTGAACTAGTTCCAAAAAGGACCAGTACTAGGTCCAGTACAATACCCTTAAACATTCAACGAACTGGCACTTTTTGCGGGTTGATGTCATAGGTAAAGATAATTGTCCCCATAAATACACCTTTTTCGCCATATTATAACTACACACAAAAAAATTGTACATCAATAGTATGAAAATGTTAATCATAGTTATGAATTTCTGCACCCATGTTCACTTGCATTGCTGTGATGAATGGCTTTCATAAATTGTAAACATCATATTGAAGATCAGAATCATAATAGCTATGTATGAATTCATGGAAATTATTCGTAATATTAAGGATTTAAATCATAATATTAACGTATTCATTCATAAAATCGTAGGAAACTATTCATAATATTGATGAACAAAATGTTTACATAGAAGATGTCTATCATATATATGAGGGCATCTTATCATAAGATGGATGAACAAAATGTTCATATTGAAGATTTCTTTCATATATGTATCTGAAGAAAGCTATTCATAAAATTGATGAAGTAAATGTTCATATTTATGATTTCTTTCCTACATCTGAAGTACTTTATCTTCAGATGTATGCATATTTTTCATTCTTTTTACTGAAACTTCTTATTAGAGGTAATAACAAAATTATTATTTTTTTCTTATTTTTATACAAATTTATTTTATTCATTTACAAAAGGAATACATAAATACGATGTACGTAAACATCAGAGGAAAAAATATGAAAAGTAATTTATTTTCATTAATTATATATCCTATTAAAGGACAAACTCAAATAAAATTATACAGTTAAAAGTCAAATAGAAAAGTTCAAAATTAAGTTCTAAAGGGTACTTAAAATGAAATACAAAAAATATTTTAAAACAAATATCAATAGCTCTTTTTATATTGTGCATATTTCGAATTTTCAAAAACGAATTCCGTCAAAAAAAACAAGCATTTTTTAATGTTAGTAAAGCTTCTATTAAGAGAAGACAGTGCTGAATTGGTTTTCGCTGAGTGCTTAGATGGCAAATTGTATCTTCCATTTCAAGATGTGATGCCGTAGTTATTAAAAACGCTTGCTGAGAATCTGATACAGTATAGCGCCGCATACTTTTGTTGCCATTTTCCTCAATTTGAACAGGCTTATTAGACGTTAACAAACTGTATAGAGACCAAAATATAATAATAGCTCTAGAGTCTAAAAAAAAAACAAATATGAAAACATTAGTGGTTTAAAGAGATTAATAATTTTTGACGTACTTTCAGCACTAGTAGAATTCTGAACGGGTAGAACGTCGTTACGCGAAAAATTGTTTTTATTGTTAAGACACAATATTATTGAAAGCACAGAGTTGGTGAGTACATTAAATAATTCTTAAAAATTAAAAGGATGGACTTGATTTCTAGAACTCGGTAAATTCTGAGCCACAATATTGCAGTTTTCTGCTCTTTCCTTTGCTACAGTTTCTGCAACGGCGCTAACGAAACTTTCCATTTAACTATGAGGCTCTACACTTCTATGTTTATTTAAAACTTGCCGCTTAAAAGAAGAAAAATTATTGAATTTTTGATAGCAATTCCTGCACTTGCACAAAAATTCACAAAAAGTTGTACACTTGTGGTCTCTTTATATGATTAAAAAAAAATATTAGAATTATTAAACTTTTCCACACACTTAAAACACTTGAACATTTTAGATGTACACTGATCGGTAAATGAAATTGAACTAAATTAAAAAATTAAACTGCAGCAAGTGTTGCGTAGGAACAAAATTAAAAGTACCATTTTACTACTTTTTGACTTTTTGGTAAGCTCATAGCCTAAAATTACCAATTGAGCAAATTTGTTTCATGTTTTTATGCCCCACGTATACTGCGTAATGGAGATATTAATTTTGTCCATCCGTTTGTCAATTCAGCAATGTCCGCCTGTCGAAGTCAAAGAAGTACAATGATACCTGTGCCCTTAAGTGTTCCCCTTAAAATGAAGCAAGTTTGAAAAAAAAAACGCAAAATTACCTTTTTTCATTACTTTTTTTTTCGCCCTCCTCTGGATCTAAACCGTTTTGAATTCTGGAGGTTCAGTGAATGTAAATACCAAAAATATAACGAATACACAAAACCTTCTCAAGATCAGATTTTTATTTAAAATATTTTTTAATGTATTAGTTTACCTTTCCAACCGAAAAATTAGCTGACTTTTGCTCAAATATATCCGACGAGATCCGTTAAATTCCGGAATTTTCTTTAAAGTTTACAATCCTCCTGTTTTCCGTATCTATTTATTCTTTGGGTGGAAGATAGATTCGGAAAACAGAAGGAGCACTGCTTTGAAATTTACCTCATCATTTTTTTTATTTTATTAAAGAAAGAATATATCCATTCTTTTATTATTGACTAATACCTGCAATAGGAAATTACATTTTTCATAATGAACAGTTTGCGATTGTATCGACTTTGGTATAGGTATGATGGATACTCCATAATTTTATATAAAAGTACTTTTACACTATAAAACAACAACCCGTTTTAACCAAATGCAACATTGATCTGTCACGACCATGAATAATATATTAAAGATTCCGCCACACGCGTGTCCGCCATCTTTGTTGTGACGTCAGCTGAGAAAAAGAAGAGAATGTTAAACTGACTAAAAAAAGTCGTAGTAAAAATTTTTTATAGGGGGACTACATTCGAAATCCTTCTCATTTTCTTATGCAATCTGGGTTTTTAAAATTAAATGAACATTTATCAAAACAGAACACTGGTCCAGAAAAAAAAATATAAAAATGTTACTATATTATACTATATAATATACTAACTTTGATATAAATTGCTTATATCACAGGGGTGCTAGCTTCCGTGTTCACCCCTTTACACAAAAAGCAGCTACGTTGCTCGATTGGTTTTGATAGCAGTTTGGCAGTTGTTTCGTTTTCATTTCGTCGGATTTTCGTTTGTTGCTTCGGGTTTTGCTTATTTTATTATTATTTTGTGAATGTGTTCGTAACAAATATCACGTGACTCTCCCACACGACGTAGGCTGCGCAGAAGATTTTCGTTCCTGCGCATTGGTCCACGACGAGAATGACAGACAGCAAGTTAAGAAGAAATGCAATTGCGCAAAAATTATTTTTTTTTATTGCATTTTCTTTATGTGCTTTACTTTTAATGATCATAAAAATGCGCGAAATCAACACAAAGAACGGGAATAACTTTGCATCAAAATAACAACAAATACAACTAAGGGCTATATTGCTTTTGTTTCGATATCTTTAACGAATGAATATTTCTAATAACTCCAGTACTTTGATATACTAAAGTTCTGAGAAATATCAACTGGTTAAAGATAACTAGACGTTAAGAATTTGGCCCTTAATATATGTAGGGAAGTACTGAGAATGGATAAAATTCTCGACACAAAATATGTATTGCGTACATTATACGTTTATATGCCTACAATTCCTCCGTTTTGAAGAATGCCAATTCATTACATTGATGAACGTAATTTTTCACGATTATCTCTGTTCATGAAATTGACGATAATATTCATAATAATGAACACATTTTCAGCAATATTATGAATTGATATTCAATATTATGAATCAGGGTCTAACAACTTCAATTCATCACATTGAAGAATTTTTTTTTTTCTGTGTAGTTGCATTAGAAACATTTTAAAACTGGTTGCTTTCGCAGTAGCCTGAATGTGGTTCTTTTTTAACTAGTTTCAAAGTGAACATTTTAAAAGTGTTAAAATTAAGTTCTGATTTGTACGAATTTAGATTTGTAGAATTTAGTTCTAAAGATCTGATTTGTACGATCTTTTCCATCCACAAGATTTATTACTGAAGAAATTTTGTGTATAAATATCTATAAACATTTTTATTTTTTAAAATTAACACAAAATTTAATTTTAAAAAATTAAATGCCAGAACGCGTTTATTTTTTCAGCAATACTTTTGAAAACAAAAGCAAAGTGAACTGTTCTACACTACACACTTTTTGTACTTTTTCAGAGCTACTTCGAACTGCGCTAGAAATGAACTAGTTCACTTTTTCAATTGACTCCAAAACAACTGCTGGGTATATTCAAAACTTTTCGAGACCCATATTTTGACACCACTGTCATTCTCCACTTCCAGTGACAGTTTCTCAATAGCAGGATATCACAAAATAGTAATTTCATTCTGAGTTTCAATGTACGTACTGTAACTTTTACTTCCAAAGCTATTCGATCTCTAAAATTTGGCTTGTATGGGAGAAGTCACACCCCCTTGTTTAATGCTCGTCCCAGTTTTCTAGTAGAAGGACATCACGAAATAGTAACTCCATTCTGAATTTAAACTTTTACTTCCAAAGCTATTCGATATCAAAAATTTTAATTGTATGGGCGGAGCCACACCCCCTTATACAATCCCCATCCCAAGATATTTCTTGTTAATTGAAATAATCGACAAAATTTTTCACGCACTCCAAATGCCGAATGAAATGCCAAAGTAACGCGACACTTTATGTACATGACTTCACTTTAGGTGCACCGGAAGCTATTTTCATTTGGGGGGGGGGGGGGGGGGGCAAAAGCACTTCACTAAAAAGTTAAAGTTTATTATGAATGCGAAGAAATGCCGAATACGTTAGACGGTATTGAGTCATACATATAACATCGAAGGTATGTTTTAAACCGACAGAGAGCTCTAAAAGGTCGCTCAGAAGAAGCTGTATCCACCAAATCAATTAATTTTACAACTTTAGTTAAGAATTTTAACTCTGTATCGGAATTGCTTTTGAATTGATCAACAATTTTGTGAAAACTTGAAGGTGGAGTATCATGTAAATTCTTTAGAAATTTAAGTTGGATGCTGAGGTCACTTATATCAAAATCTCCTGCATATTTCTTAACTCTAAAAAGATGGTCTGCGTAAAATTTACGCATGCTTGTTCGAAATTTTGCTCTCTATTTATAGAAGCGGTTTTAAATTTTTGTATGTTATTATATGAATATACAAATATAAATACATAAATTGTGGTATTTATTATTTCACATGTGTGTAAATAAATAAAAACCTTTGATTTACTCAAATTAATCAATAAAACTTACAGCTATTTAAAACTCATGCGTCAATTTTACGCAACACCATATAATAATCTTTCTACACAGAAAAAATTATTGGAGTTGAATTTGAATAAAAATTTTTGTAACTTTTTAACAAAACGATTATTCAATTGGAATAAATTTCATCAATTTTTTTTTAATAAACCTTACAACATTTTTTAGGCATTTTGATGATGAATTTTAACCAAATTTTTTTTGTTAATAGAAAAATCTATAAATTTGAGTAATTTGGATAATTCTATTTAGCGTAAATTTTCTTTATATACCGAATTCAAGGAATTTTGTTTTGCCTTAATTCAAGTTAATACGTTATCAATTGCATTTCATTAAAGAAATTTCTTCATTCCGAATAAAATTCGTTTAAAATTTCATCACATAGAAGAAATTTCTTCAATTTGAATAATGCGTTTTTTCAATTTTGTAATATTGAAGAAATTTCTTTACTATGAAGAATGATTTATGCTAAATGAAAAATTTTCTTCAAATTGAAGAAATTTATTTAAACTCAAGAAATTTCTTCACAAAGTACAGTTATCTTTGAAACTGAGTATATCTACAATTTTTGGCATCATCGGCGTCATTTTAAAAAACTGTTCAAGTGGATAAGTCATAGATGGATAAAAAAGAAGAATTAAAAAATATTCTTTTAAAGTTAAAGCTCACGGAGGCAGTGATTGATAAATTTGATATTGTTAATAATCTTCTTGGTAAGAACTCTTGAAAGATTTCAAAATTTTCATTTTTAATTATTTAAATATCTTTTAGAGTGTGAAATTAACTCAGATGTTTTACTTTTAACACAGCCGGAACAGCTTCAACAATTTTTTGAACTTCATCCTCTTCCAATTGGTCTCCAAATAAGAATTGAACACAACTTAAAAATTCTACAACAAATTCACACGTAAGTAGTAATATTAACATATATTTTATTATTCTTTTATATTCGAAATATATCCGGAATCATAATTATGAAAATAATTTCAATAAAAATTCATTAAAATTTCTTAGTAATCATTTCTTTTTAATAAACAAATTATAAAAGCGAATCAGAGAAAAATCTATGAGGAGATTTATTATTGTTAATCACTTAGAATTTATTCGTAATCTTGCGACATAATTGTACATTGTATCATACATTTTTTAGCGATTATAAATCACTCTTCAACGAGCAAACCTTAAATTTTTTGAATCAACTGAGCTTTCTTTAAATTTTCTGACATTTGATTTTTTCCTTATCATGAAATTTTCCTGATGAGATTTAAGATATTTTTGTTAAATTCCGTTAATTCTTTCACATTAACGATATAATTGTATTAATATTTATTATTAACTATGTCATTTTTATTTACAGGGAATTTTAACAAAATTAATTTAAGTAATAACTCAAAGATATATTCAAAAATTAATTTAAGAATATGATTTGCTTCAAATGCAATAAGAAACATGCTTCTTTGAAGTCTTTGTTAACCCACTTCAAAATATATCACTCGCTTTCCTTTTATAGTACTTATGAATGTACTGCAGATTATTGCACGCAGATGTTTGACAATCTCAATACCTTTAGGCGCCATGTAAAAAGAAAACATTCCAATTTTATTGATCAGTCTAATAATGACATAACCAATGAATCTCCATCCAAAGTATGCTTTACTAATAATACTATTGACATTCATACAGTAAGTTCAAAAAATAAAGACAGTTTAATCATAGAAAATATGGATAGCAGTTTTTCTGTTGAGTCTTTTACCATGGCTGCTGCAAAATTTAGTGTATCTTTACATAACAATAATAATTTTTGTAGGAAAAATGTTGAAATAATTCAAAAGATGGTCGTTAATGTATTTTTGAGTCCAATAATTGAACATATAAAATGGTTAAATGAAAGAGAAATGTCTAATTCTGAAATACATTCTAAACTTAAAAGTTTTGTTGATAGCATTTCGAACCCTTTTGCGTTTTGCAAAACGGATTTTTTAATGAATAAGTGGCTTAAAAATAACGGCTATTTAGATGATTTCATAGTGTTTTCTATTAATGAAAGAGTAGCTCCTGTTATTTGTAATGGTGACGTAATTTATGATGAGGAGATAACGAAAGGAATTCTTCTGCCTCTTAAATTTCAGTTTAAGAAATATTTTGAAAGGGAAAATGTATTGAATACTTTTATTGAAAACATCAAAAATGTACAACAAGCCCAACGGGAATATTCAAGTTTTATTAACGGAAAATTATGGGAACAAAAAATAAAAATGTATGATTGTGGCGATATATGCATCCCATTTTTTCTTTATTTTGATGATTTTGAAGTAAACAATTCATTGGGCCCACATTGCCAACCAATTTGTGGTATTTATTACAGTTTTCCTCTATCAGATAAAAATTGGCAACTTGATCATATCTTTGTAGCTGGTTTTATAAAGTCTCGCGATTTGAAAATGTTTGGTAATGATGCAACATTTAAGCATCTCGTTAATGAAATAAATGACATGGAAAATAATGGAGTCATATTATCTATAAAGGGAAAGCTTATTAAAGTTCGTTTTATTTTGGCATTAATATTAGGGGATAACTTAGGAATTAATTCAATATTTGACTTTAGCAAGTCTTTTTCAAGCACTTATTTTTGTCGTTTTTGCAAAGCTTCGAAAAATTTAACTTGTAAAATGGGTAAAGAGGAGGAGAAATATATGCGAAATTCTTTGAACTATGAAGATGATGTTAATCAAAACTGTTTTTCTGAAACCGGGATTTGTCAAAATTCAATATTTAATCAAATCGTTTCTTTTCATGTAGTTGAAAATTTTTTTGTTGACATAATGCATGACTTGTTTGAAGGAGTTTGCCATTATGATATTTGTCATATTATTAATTACTATACACAAATAGTAAAATTATTTACCCTGGAAGAACTAAATCTGAGAAAGCAAAATTTCAATTATGGCTTATTAGAAATAGGAAAATTGTCGAAGCCAATTCGCGAAAATCATTTAAAGCAAAAACGCTTAAAAATGACTGCAAGTGAAATGAAAAGCTTTATTCGTTTTTTCCCATTGTTGTTAGGAGACCTTATTCCAATTAGCGATAAAATTTGGCAATTTTTGCTCACTCTTTTAAAAATTATTGATATGCTACTCAAGAATTTTTTTTCCGAAAACGATATTTTGCTACTCCGACAGTTAATTTTAGACCACAACGAAAAGTATATAATATACTTCAATGATACCTTAAAGCCAAAACACCATATTTTAACTCACTATCCAACCGTAATAGAATTTTCCGGCCCTCCAAAACAGTTTTGGTGTTTCCGATATGAGGCTAAACATAAGGAAATTAAAACATATGCTAAAGTTACGACATGCAGGAAAAATATTTTGATGACTTTAGCTAAAAAATGTCAACTTAAGTTTTCTTATTTTTTATTGACTGTTGAAGAAAAAGATTTTTTGTTTGAAGAAATACATGTAATCGAAAGCCAAAATGCAAAAATAGTTTTTTCTAAATTAAAAATAAGGCCTCAAGAGGTTATAGCATTAACTCGGATAAAATATAGAGGAACTATTAATCAGAAAGGCTTAATTTTGACAAAGTCTAATATAAAATTGTGCGTTTTTGAAATTAACGAAATTTTTGTCCTGGAAAATAGCTCAGAAGTAATTTTATTACTTAATGAACTATTAGTTGATTCATTTTCTTCTCATTATGCCGCTATTGAACCGTGCAGACCAAAAACTGTTATATCAGTCAACTTAGCAAAAAATATAAAAGACTTTAGTGTCAAACCAATTAACATCCACCGCACTATAAAAGGAAAGCTTATGATAAAATTAAAAGAATATTACTAAAACAACAATCGTATCTTAGTCTTATTTGCAATTAAATTATTTACGATTATTAATAAAAATGTTTTTTTTTTATTTTTTTTAATAAAAATGTATTTCAATGTTCTTAATTGTTCAAAATAAAATTAAATAACGATTAATAAAAACGAACAATATATATATAAAACGAATTTTTCAAATAATAAGTATACAATTTTATCAATTTGTAATTAGTTTTAATAACATTTTGTGTTCTTTCACCTGTAATGAAATGTTATATTGTATAAATTATGAAACAAGTTTAAATTCAATAATTATAGCAAAATCGGTCACAATTTTTACATTTAAGGGACATAAAAAATTAGAATTTATTAATATATAAATATCTGTTAAATAAAAGCATCAATAAAAAAAATGGATGGAGACTATATAAAGTTAGTTACTGTAAATGTCGTTCCTGAAATAGACAGTAACTTTCAAAACACAAACCTGGATTGTGAATATCAAAATATGATATTTGAAGCAATCGACAATGAGGTTCAACCATCTTCATCGACAATGCAAACCACCAACCAAGTAATGGCAAATTCTTGTGCCGATAGATGGATGACATACAGTTCAATTGAAGAACTTAAACAATTATTGCAAGATTGGAGTTTTCAAAGTCTGATTCCGATATTTTGTGGTAACTTTCGTTCTTTTGTGTTTAAACGTAAAATAAATTAATTTTTTCCTTTCAGATGAATGTATAGATATTGATACAATGAGGCTTATGTCACCGCAGCATTTAAAGCAGTTGGCTAAGAAGTATAATCTAAAATTAGGAACTCAAATACAGCTAGAACATCGAATAAAAGAATGGCAAATATCTCTAAAGACAACTGTCATTTCCTCTCAAAATTCTGACCTTGGATTGACTAATATGCCAGACGATGCTGATGAGTTACTTCCCTCATTTGACAAAGCGCCTTTACAACCATCATCTACTACTAAGGAAAAAGCAGATATTGAGTTAGATATCGAAGCAATATTAAAAATGACATCCCAAGGACGAAGGGTTCTTGACATTTATAAAACGTGTTCCAGTTTGAATGAGGGATCGCGATCTGTAATTGTTGACCTCATAGTTAGCCACTTAATCCAAAATGATATACGTATGACAGTGTCGATGGCTAAGCTTATAGGGGAGTCAATCGTTAGTATTTTTAAAACTGAATTTTTGGTAAGAATATAGAAAGGTATTCTTGGATTTATATATACAATAATATAAACAAATTTTCTTTTTAAGGGTTACTATTACTCGAAGCAAATTGGAAAGAAGCCAAAGGGAAAAATTTATGATAAATATTTCAACTCCATTCGGCTACTAAAGAACCGTGGTATTTTAGCAAAAAGACCATATTGTGCCAAATATACAGAAAATCGTAGACGAAAATTTGATCTAGGTAAAATAGTAACAATAAATTTTATCTTCGTAGTGAATAATTTTTTTAATCCATCCAACCATAATTATGTTGTGGTAATAGATCCACCGGAACCGAATGCTGATAAATGCGTCGAAGAAATTTTGCAAGACAATTGTGACTGGGTCTAAGTTGTTCTAGTCTAAGAACAACGTCGTCAAGCATAAGTGAAAGTAAGTTTTCTTTGTTATTACTCATACTCACGTTATGATTTCTTTTTTTTTATTGTTTAATTAAATTTTTAAGAGTAAACACATTTTTAAATGGCTGTTTCTAATTCCAACATTCCTTCATTTTCAGATGGTCGTTGTTGCGGAATTTTCTTCTTATTGCATAATATCCTTGCCCCTACAGCAAAAGTTGTAAGCAATCAAAGTGATAAAAAGGTCCATAAACGGTTTTCAGTTCGAGATTCTCAGGCCAGTTTTTTTTTATTTGGGAGCACTGTCACAGAATGTGAGGAAGAGCTAAAAAGGAGACAAAAAAGTAAGAAAAATATTCAGCCTTTAATATTAATATCTGGTTCAGTTTTGGATCCAGTTCAAATTGTTGTTTATTTCGATGAAATTAAATACAAAGAAAATTCTGTTTTGTCGGCTATAGATTTATGTTTCAAAATTATTAATCTTTTTAATTTGGCTTATCCTGTTCCATCCAGTTTGGTATGGAATTTTATTCAGCAATTTTTTTATAATATTAAAACCGATTTCGATATCGAAAGTCCCAGAATTTCAACTCTTATATCCAAACTGAAAGATTAAAGCGCAGTTATAAAAGATACTTTTTTTATGTTTTCTTATTTTATATTAAAATATGTATGCATTATTTTACTGTATAAAACCGTTTTGTTAACATTGAAAATTTTATCCATTTCATGAGTTCATTTATTTAAAATAATTTCAGTTTAAGAAACTTCGTAAATATATATAAAATTATATAAAAACATTTTATACAACATATCTTTATAAAAATAACTATGAAAAGTATTTACAATAATTTCCGTTAAAAAAGAGAGCCTGTGAAAACAAACTCAACTTAGCTTAAAAACCAACAAATACTGTTTTTAATAAAATTATCTAAAACAAAGTAAGACTTCTTATTTTCTTTTCTTAAAATTTGCGTACTGGGGCATCATTTTGGTAAGTAGTGACCATAAAAAAGAAGAATATTTCGTCAATATGAATAATGAAATAATTTATATTGGAGAATATTTCATTATTGTGAAGAATAAAAAAAGTCATTCTGAAAAATATTTTATTAATATGAAGAAAATACTTAGTCCAATTGAAGAATATTTTATCGATATGAATAGTAAAATTAGTCAAATTAAAGAAAATTTTGTTGTAATGAAAAATATATTAGTCATATTGAAAATAGTTTGTTAAAATGAAGACGGAATTTAGTAATAATGAAGAAAATTTCGTTATATCGAAGAAAAAAATAAGTCAAATTGAAGATTATTTTCTCAATATGAAGAATAAAAATAGTCATATTAAAGATATTTTGTTAAATTATTCACTAATTAAAGATATTTTGTTTGTTGATGTGAAGAATTTTTCGTTGTTTTGAAAAAAATTTTGTGAATTTGAATAATTCTTTTTCGTGACATTAAAGAATTTTATTCAAAACGATAAAATTTTATTCAAAATTAAATTTGCAAAAATTATTCAAATTAATAAAAGATTTGTTGCGTTAACACCTTGGAGGTGTTGACCGCATAGTGATCACCGTTTCATCAGCTTGACCTGCTTTTTAATCATATTTACCGCCATAATTTTTTCTGTGTAGGGTTAATGGAAATATCTGACATATCATTTGGTGGACAAATTGATACTATTGTCCCCTCACACGTTGCTAGAACGTAGGCAATTGCCCACCCTGCCCCCGCTTCTTTATAATGATTCTACCTAAACCTGCACCAAATTTCAGTTCCCAAATATTAATATTAACCGATACACAGTAATTTCATTAAAGTGACACACCCTTTGTATAATCCCATCCACTTTTATACCCACCTAGCAGCGTACAAAATATTAGTATCCCAGTGTGAATATTAACTGAAACACACTTTTCTTGAATAACACACATTTTTTTATCGTAATTTTTAATAATTACGCCTACCCTTGTACAAAATTTCAGTACCATAGGGTCAATATTATTCGAGACACAGTGTACTTCTAATATTGCCACGCATCTTTGTCGACTTATTCCCAGACCGTTATTTGTAATAATTCTTCCTACCCCTGTGTACTAAATTGCAGTACCCTAGTGTCAATATTAACTGAGATATAAGGTTTAAAAAATAACTTTTTAAAAAATAACTTTCGTTTTCATGGCTTCTATGTGTTGACAAAAAATTAAATTACGGCAATCGGACAAGTGGTTTAGGAGTTATCGATGTACATACATTTACAAAAAAAAAAGAAACCAACGAAATTGAGAACATCCTCCTTCTTGAAGTCGGTTAAAAATCATCATTGTTAGTAACAAATAAACTTTCCAAAATAAAAAAAATTCTATGTACTTCCATATACAATATACTTTTTGAGATATATTCAAAGTTTCAAGAGAATCGGTTGAAAGTTGTCTGAGTTATGTTTCCAACTAACTTAAAATATGCAGTTTTGAAACGCGTTTGAGTAGTAGTACCAGGCGGCCTTATTTTTCCCGATCATTATTTTTTGAGACATAATTTTTGAGGTCATAACGGATCGTTTAAAAAAAGAAACAATATTGATTTTTAGAAAATTCTTGAGATAGAATTTAGAGAAAGCTAAATCCCCCAATAATAGCTTCCTAATGTTTATAAATGCATTTCAAATAAATTATTCAAAAACAATTTTTAACTTAATACTTTAAATAAAGTAAGAGGACCAAAATAATTACTTTCGAAACATGGTCATACGATTTTATTACATTTTAATTAAAACACTCACTTTTGATCGATCTTAAATTAACTTTCTTACATACTTTTAAAACAGCAATACTCTGTTAAAATAACATTAAGACAGCAGACAAAGCTTCTGTAACTGTACTGCACCACAGACGTTGGCATTTCTTTCCAGATTGTAATTTTAATCGATCAAAAAAATTCCATTTTCACACATCAACTAATTGCCAGCTTGGACCAGTTAAAACATTTATCACCAACCACCAAAAGCTTGTTTTGTCGTCGGTATTTTTATAAAGTTTTTACTTTCACTTTGCTTTCATTTGTTCAATTGCCATTCTTCAATTCTTATTCTAATTTTTGCGAAAGTTTAGTGTTTAGTCTTGTAACGCAGAGGTTTCAGCACAAAACAAACTCTTACAATCGTAAACCGGAACACGCCTCAAGCAGATCTAATGAATGAACGAAAGAAATATTTGTGTGAGTGCCGAAAATTCCATTCAATAAAGTATTTGAATTTTTTATCTTGTTAATTTTAGTGCTGTTTGATTTAATTGCTTTGATAATTAAATTCGTAAACATATAAAAGAAAATTTGCAAAAACTTAATATCCCAACTCAAGTCCGGTAAAGATAAGTTTTAAATTAAAGAACCTAGTAACAGTTCGGTATTCGTTTTAAGCCGATTAATTTTGCATATCTCTCACATCTCTATAGAATGAGAGAGCAGATTAAAAATGACGGTTTAAAGCCGATTAGTAAATAACATCCACAAAAAAATCGAAGTAGGATAAGCTAGGTGGAAAAAGATATAAAACTGAAGTTGTGCATTTGTATGAAATCCAAAAAAGAAATCAAAGCGCCAATACAATTATTGGACATGTCAATGACATCTATTTCATAATGATACACAATTAAAGATAAACACAATGAAAAACTTGGTCAAAAGAAATAGGGATATCTGAGTATGGCCAATAATTGATTCCTCTCCTTGAAATTTAAGAAGTTCTGGCAACTTCCTCTGCCAAAATAATATGCATAAAAATAAGCCTTATTGCCATAAAATGCAATGTTGAAAGCTTTCTACGCATAAGCACTTCATATTGAAGCACATAATTCTCACAAATGCAACATTGTTATGCAACATTTTGTGGAAGTGCATCTAAATATTCTTTCTTCACGCTCCGACAGCAGATCCTCCAGAGTGTGGTGACTGCTACGGCTTTAAATATCGTACGTGGCCAATTATGCATCTATATGAAATGTTTTTTCTTTTCCGTAGAGCTGCTGAACCTGTTGCACAAGATTCTTCCCGTTTTATGAAGCGTGTTCTTCGTGTTATCATATTTGTATTTTAACTCAACGCATGCTATTTTTAGAAGCTGCTGCTAGGATGTATTGGAAGATACATAATTTGCTATTTGCAAATAAATTGCATCACAATAACGACCATGATGCAATGAAACGCAACATTGATAATCAGTGATCTAAAACTTGCTGTAAGAGGTGCCTAAAAGAGTTTAGCTGTAATCTTAGTATGAAAATCAGGAGGCAAACAGTAAATAATGCAATCTTAAAATTCTTGGTTTCTCCGTTAATTACACTGTGCCACAATTAAGGGGTAAATGAAATTATCTGAAGAAATTAATAGAACATCGCCGTCAAGGGATTTTTCTGGGTTAGCTAAAACAAACGATTTTAGTAAAAGTAAAAGTTTATGATTTATTCATATCCTTTGATTACCTCTACATTTTAAGCATATCGAGCCATATCCGCAAAAATAACTTAAGCGCCATTTAGTCAATTTTACAGGAGAACGTTTTTCTAATTATCTTCGTTATATTTAATAGTCTTTTTTTGGAATTTGATATATAAGCACTGTTTCGTCTATATTATGAAAAGAAGCAATGTCATTAACACTTTAAACATAAGGGATGTTTATGGTGCTTACGTTTTTTTTTTTTTCTATTACGCTGGCAAGCTACCATTTTTTTTTTTTTGTTAATATCCAGCTTATAAAATTATTTACAAAATAAAAGTTTATTTATAGAAAAATCTGCAGCAAATTAAGTGGCAGCACTATTTTGTTTATTAAACACATCCACTAAAGTGCAACACTTAAGAAGATTTATTAACTATTTGCCCAACATCTACAATAAGTGAAAGAGTATTTTCCGTTTGAACTTCAATTAAATCAAAACAAAGAAATAGATTTTTTTTTAAAGAAATAGATTGTCACCAAAGCATTTAAATTGAATTTTATTCCTCACATATTATTTTAAACGTGAAACGAAATGTTTAGGGGGGAAATATACCCCGAACTTTTTTTTAAAACATTTTTTGCATTTTCTTAAAGCTTTAGGTCTCAAGAATATGTGGTGAAAATTTCAAGTCGATATCTCAAAAAATAACAAAGTTATAGCCTAGTCAGTGAACCGCCTTCTACAGCGCGCAGTGCTGGCCCTTATTTTCAAACGCGTTTTTCTCGAAACCATGTTTTCAAAGTCGGTGACCAAGATTTCTCGAAGCTCAGTGAACCGATCGTTTTGATTTTTTTGCAAGCTTATTGTATTCATAATAATCTCGTACTTGTTCTAGGATTTTTTTTCGTAGCTTCGTTCATTTTTATAGACAAAATAATGACGAAGTTTTGGTCGAACATCGTTAATTTACGTTCGGAAGTCCGCCATTTTGTAAAAAATCAATATTTTCAAAATCGGCTATGACAAGTACGAGTTTTAAGTATCTAGTTTAATAATATATTTAATTTTTTGTTTCAGTTGAATTTAGGAGGAGCAGTCTTGGTCACCGCATTTTCAGAGCGCTCAACAAAAAATGCTGTATCTACTTTAATACTGATTTTTTTTTTAATAAAAAAACTAAACATACTCTTGAATGTGTATATTTTAAGGTATAAAACCCCTCATTTAAAAATATCCCTTAGGTTTCCTTAAAAAAATTCACAAACATGACCTTTTTTCGACTTCTGGGTATATTTCCCCCCTTAAGTTGTGTACTTAGTTTTTTAATATTAATGGATTCATTTCTTTTTATTGTATGTTCCTTGCAAGTCCTTACTTTTTTCCCACATAAAAAATAAAAAAAAAAATAACTGGCCATTTCAGCCCTTGAAAGGACTTTGACCTAGCTTCTTAGGATCAATTGTGTTGTGCGTGTATTAAGTTTGTACACAATTGACCGAGAAATGGACCTACAGGCTTAACGCCGACTCCGAACGGCGATGAACGAAATGTTCTTATTCTCAAGAAGCTTTACATGGCATTTTGATTACTCTCTGAGGTTTGCCATTGTCTGCAGAGAGGTGGCGGCAGTACAGAAAATTTATTTTAATTCAAATAATTTTCTGTCGCTGCTGGGGTTCGAACCTGGGTCTCCAGATTCGTTGACATAGCGGCCACGCACTTTAACCAACTACGCCACGGACGCCACAATACATGGATTTTTTTACACATACATGTAAAACGCTTTATAAAATCTTTATTTAAATGGAAAGCAAAAAATATTTACCATGCCTTTTATTTTACTCTCAATTTTTTATTAAATTTAAAAATATATTTTATTTAAAACCGGTTAACCGGTTTGAGCCGGTTATTTTTTTTTAAATATTCGAAAATCCGGTTTTTAAAAAATTTTAATTTTCGGGTTATTCTAGAAACCGGTTTTTACATTTTGTCGAATATTTGACAACACTGATTCTCATCAAAAAACTAAAATCGAAAATTATGGCGCTTACGTTATTTTTGCGGACATGGCTCGATATGTTTAATTTATTAATTTAAATATTAATAAATAATATTTATTTATTTAATTAAATACCGTTCTGATATCTGAAATTTTTAGCAAAATTGTAAATTATTAATTACGTTTGCCAGCACAACAATAAACTACAAAAATAAGCATAACTCGTGAATGGTTGGTTGGATATCAGTTCCTTAATCCAACAAGCTAATTCGAACTTTTCACAACATTCTAACTTTTATATAACCTGTATTATATAAAATGTTTTTATTTTATAATTAAAATAAGGCTTTTATTGCTCCTCCTAATTCATCGAAAACAAAAAAACGAAAAAGATTATTAAAGTTTTAAGTATCTATCTAGTTTGATAATAATTTTAATTTTTTGTTTCAGATGAATTTAGGAGAAACAATCTTGGTCTCATTACACCTTTTTTTCACAGTGCTCTATAAAAAATGCTGTATCTACGTTAATATTACCCTGTAAACATTTTGTGAGTGCCTAAAAAAATATGACTCTAAAAAGAGTATTTCATAAAGGACGCATAAAGAAGTCTTTGATATGCTTGTAAAATGATTGTTCAGATATAAGACAATAAAAAGACTATTTTTTTATGTGTGTTTTATGAGTACGCAATAAAAAGACCAATGAAGAAGTCATTGATATGGTTGTAAAATAACTGCTCAAAAATAGGACTCTTAAAAGAGTCATTATTATGCTTGCTTTATGAGTTCTCATAAAAAGAACTCATTAAAAAGTCCTAAATAATACGGTGCTATGATTATTCATAACAAAGACTCTCAAAAGTATTATATTACATGATAAACGCGTAATTATAAAAAGGCCTAATAAAAGAGTCTTATATACGAGTGTTTTATGAGAACTTTAAAGTAATATTTTTATCTTTTTAATGTATAAAAACGTTGGTGCATTGTATGTCTGACCATCACGGTTGATCCTCTGTAATTTTTTTCGAAGTCATAATTTGTTTTCAGTCGTTCAGCGTGCAGTTGAGGAGCTTGCAGAATCGAATGAAGTGAAATTTTTAACTTTTAATTTTTCTAAAATTACTATTTATTTGAAATGTTTAAAAAGAAAATAATTTTGTAATTTTTTTTATTTTTCAACTATAAAATATTTTAAATAAATTTTAATCTAAAAATAAATTTCAACCTAAACGGATCTTTGTTACTTCTGAGTTCTGAAAGAGTCTTCATTAGGAGTCTTTGAAGATTCCATTACATGATTCTTTAAAGAGTGTTAAATATGGATATTAAAATAGTCTTAATTTTGAGTCCAAAAAGACTTATTTATATGAATTCTAAAAGAGTCTTTTTATGAATCTTTTAAGAGTCTTTATTATAAGTCTTAAAAGAGTATTAAATATGAGTCTTAAAAGTGTCTTAATTTTGAGTCCAAAAAATAATTTATATGAGTTCTAAAAGAGTCTTTATTATGAGTCTTAAAAGAGTATTAAATAGGAGTCTTAAAAGGGTATTTATTTTGAGTTCAAAATGAGACATAAAGCATTCATTATTATGGATCATATTTTGAAGCCCACAACCCACGAACGTGTACTCATAAGAGTCTTTTAAAAACTCATTTATATGAGTCTTAAAAGAGTCTTTTCAGAGTCATAATGTTTGCTAAACATACTCTTGAATGTGTATATTTTTAGGTATAAAAACCCTCATTTAAAAATATCCCTTAGGTTTCCTTGAAAAAATTCACAAACGTGACCTTTTTTTCGGCCTCTGGATATATAGTCCCCCTTAATATATCTAAGTATCGTGTGCTAAATTTATTTATTTCTTCTTTGACAGTGCGTATCCTAAGGTCTTTATGGAGTAAGTTTAGTTACAAACCATGGTGCTCTTAAAATCGTCCTCAACGTTTTGGACTGGTATCTCTGAAGAATCTCTACATTAGAGTTGCTAGCTATTCCCCACAGCTGTATGTGATGTGTCCAGATGGGCTTTAGTGTGGTTTTATAACGTAGAATTTTGTTTTCTAAACTTAATGATGAGTTTGGACCAAGAAGCCACCACATTTTCTTGGTTTTTAATGTCAGTTGTTTCCTTTTTGCTTGAAAATGCGTTTTCCATATTAATCTCTTATCTAAATGCATTCCAAGATACTTAACATTATCACTTTGAGGGACCTATGTCCGAAAGACAATATAATATTTTTTTTTTACAATTTTTATATATTCATTCATTTAAATTAATTTTCAGTTATAAATAAAAATTACGTAAGAACTTAACCAAATGACATAATTAAATTCGTTTTTATTTATTTATTTATTGGCCAAACAAGGCAATTTACTTATACTAACAGGTTTTATTTATTTTTTTTTTTTGTTTTTTTCTCTCCCCTTTCCTTTTTTTGGTGTTCGAAGATATGCAATTCAACGTGGGCGTAATCCGCCCACCTAAATGACATTATTTCACGAACACGTCAAAAAGAAAAGGCAAGAAGGAATGTAAAAATAATTGGTACTTACATACTAGTATATAGTATATTTATACATAATTAGTAGTGATAGCTTATACTTAATAGGGAACAAACCAAAGAGGTATAAATGGTGAGCATTAAAAGAGATGGGGAAGTACTTTAATTTTACGGTAAGGAAAAGAGGAAGGTGGATTTGAGTTAAAGAAATAGATAGCAAGATTAGTTTTGTTTTAATTTGAGGAGAGCGATTTTGAAAGGGTACTCTTGAAGGTGAATTTATTCATGGAGGGTAAGTAACAGTCGCTAATCTTATTGAATATTCTACAGCATCTATTAATGAGTTCATTGTATGCATAAACTGTATGGTGTTGGTATTCTTTCAACAGTCTTGTATGCCTAGTTAACCTTACAGGATCATTGAATGTTATCTTATTCGATATATATTCGATGTTAATAGTTCCAGTTAAAACTATTAATGAAGGCTTCCAGTTAATGAAGGCTTTTAATTTATTTAGATTTAAAAAATAACATAAAAACTTAACCATATTATATATATGAAATACTTATGTAACATTTGTTCTCATGGGTTACTCTATCCTTTGCAGTTTGCAACCACCGTGCACAAGTGAATGAAGATTTTTTTTTCAGTATGACTGAATTTTTGGAACAATGCACCTAAAAAATAAAAATGAATTTTTGAAGTGAAACTTCTTAGGCGGCGCTTCGAAATTTGAACGAGAATATTGAGGAGTGAAATTTCAAGGTCAATTTACTTCATTTCGTTACACGATAGAGAAGAAAGATATGTTTTATAGAAGAGAGAATGAGAGAGATATACATTGTCTAAAAGACTGAAAAATATTTTTGTTACCGCCGAGCAGTGTTGCCAGAACTTTTTTGAGAAAAGCGCGAGATTTAAAAAAAATATCGCCCAAAATCGCCCAATGAAAAAAAAAATCGCCAAAATCGCCATTTTTTCGCCAAAATCGCAATTTTTTAAGAAATTTATTATATTAGAAACAACAAAAAATTATATACATTTTTTTCAAATAATATTGAGAGCTGTTAATAGTATTATATATATAAAAGTTCTTATTTTCATGTTTATTGAAATAATATTGAGATCTGTAAAAAATTATAAAAAAGATACTTAATTTTTTACGAGAATTTTGATTGTTAAAGAACATTTTTTAGAGACTATAACTATTTAGAATTTTTCAATATGGAACTTTAAAAATAAAAACTTTTTACAAAAAACGTAGTTCCATTCTATTAAATACTTCAGCCATATTAGACTCTTCCTTCGTTTTGTCAATTCTCGAAGTATTGTTTAGACCAGACATTAATTTATTCATTTTTGAAATCATATCATCGGATATTGGCAGCAACTTGCAACAACAGTTGTGAGCCTTCATGAAGCATTTTACTCCAATGATTAAAGTTAGCATATCTAATTTCATTCTGTTGACGGAGAAAATACGTTCCACAAATTCATTCGAATGTGACAAGGAAAGAAAGATGAATGCCAACTTACAAATATTGTCAAACATTTTTCCCACACACATTAGATGGGTTTATGAAAAAGCGTGGTTTTCACAAAAATCGCCCAAAAAATCGCCAGGCGATTTCCTAAAAATTTAAGCGCAAAAACCAATTGGCGATAAATCGCCCAATCTGGCAACGGTGCCGCCGAGTATCAAACCCGCTAATTCAAGATTTTAAAGCCGACGCTCTATCTATTGTGCTAAACTCTTCATACAACATATGCTCTACGTACCAATTAATCAAACTACTTTTGCTGTAGATGCCCAGCGGGAAAATAAAAAGCCTTCCTAGAAATAGCGCTTTTTATGCGCTTTTTTGGTATGCTTTGAGGATGTGATATGATATGTGGAGCTCATATTCGTATACACATTTTGTTCATAGGTTAAATAGAAGGGAAATAGCGGAGCTGTAAGATATTTTACTATAGTGCAAGCGGCCCGAGTTCAACCTCGCATCTGACAAAAAATAAAATTTTTCTAGTTTTGTTTTTTTTTAAAGAGAATATTTGTTGAAGCGCTTTTTAAACGATATTTTAGTTGCACTTAAGAAGCACTTTCATCCTAGGACATCCAATATAAATTTTAATATGAATTTGGTTTACTTAAAAAGCGCTCCAGGTGTGTGAAGCGCTATGGCAGAAACGCTTGTTTAGTGCTTTTAAAGCGCTTCGATAACCGCTGGGTGGCAAAAGCCGCAGATTGTGTGCTGATTGCGTTCTATGTTAGGAAGATAGGGGGGTTGCCATGACTCGGGTAGAAGAGAGAAAGATTCAGCGAAGCAGAAGTGAATAAGAGAGTTGCCCTGAGCGCATTATGATTTTCGCAAAGTAGACTCTCATACTAGGGCTGCCATGCCAATATTTTTTTAGAATACTAACGTTGGTATATCTTTAATTCAATATATTAATATAACATCTATGAATTTGCTCATATTACACATATTATAATATTATTATTCATAATATTGCGATATAAAATTATATAGAAACCCAAATTCATGAAGCATATGCTGTCGCCCATAACGCCAACTTGACACTGTGCGTAAGAAAAGTTGGAATAAGTTATTTCAATAGATAACTATTTTATACATATTAAAGTTCTATAATTTTATAACGAAATATTATTAATAATAGTTAGTATAATATGTTTGATATTAGTAATATTAATACGTAAATATGTTAAATGAAAAATATATCAAGTTGTATTCTGTATTAACATCTGTATGTAAATACGACGCAAATTGGTTATCGAATTAATTGCTTTTCGGCCATAGATCCATACCAATGAATATTAAATAAACAGAATATTTCTTTATAAAAACTCTTAATTGTATTTCTTTTGCTTAAAAAGCTCTCTCTTTGCCCTTAAGGTTAAATTATGCAATCGTAAAGCAACGCAATGTAACGAAGCGTAGAGTTCTATCTTATGAAAAATACGTGTAAGTGGTTAGTGAAATCGTAACGTAACATAGCGCAGCGATGGGTTCTATTTCATATAGAACTCTACGCCACGTTACGTTGCGTAGCTTTACGATTGCATAATCGAGCCTTTACACTAAAATGGTTCTTATTCCAGAAGAGAAAGAGTGAATACAAAGAATAAGTTGCACTTCTTTACTGTATACACGGTATACTGTATCTTTTTTTTTAATCAGACATTCGCCTGGTTGATGGACCTGCTCGCATTTTCCGCAATAATATGGTCGGATGCAGTTGCAAGCGCTGTGCCCCCAAAATTGGCATCTCTTGCACTGTGTTTTTTTAGAATTTGGCTTTGGAGCTTCCCAGGAAATGCACTGATTCAAAATGTAACGAAGTTTTTCTATATCACCCAAGTTTTTGCCAGGGTGAAAGTAACTCTTCAGAAAAATACCTGTGTCTAAATTTTTACGTATTGAACCATGCGTTGTAAACTTTGTAACTCTGTCACTATTCAATTTCTGTAATAACAGTTTTCTTTTATGTTTTGCGTTGCACAGAAATAAAAAATTTTTGAGCCAAATCCATAGGAAGGGCTTCTGGAAGTGCTCATTGGTACAGCGATATTAGGAGGTATTGTAATGGCGGCGGCGTTCTAGAAATTTCTATTGTATATTGATAATGAAAGAATAAAGTTTTGTTTGAAATGCATCTTAAATCAATATTATTTTATTTAATTGATAATTTTAAATGTTTATTAATGTTGTTTAGTTTTAATTGTTGCAATATAAATAGATTTATAAAATACGTTTAAGAGTTTTAAGTTTAAGGGTTTAAAGATCAACAGTTTCAACTTTGTATTTTGCTGTGTCCTCGGCTGCTATTTCTCGACTGACGCAATAGTTTCGTTATTTAGTTAGAAATTCAAATTATATAGAAGTTAAGTAGGCAATGCAATGCGTGAACGTATGTTTATGTGTATGCGTGAAAGGAGAAAGAAAGTTGCAATGAAATTCACAGGGTGACTCCACAGGTATAAATATGCCAATAGTAGTAGTCTTAGCATGCCTTCTTTTGTTAAGGCCTAGTATAATTGCCCACTGGGTGACTGATCCTCTGTAATTTTAAACGTGATGGTTATATGTGAGAATGAACATATTTTTTGAAGTGAATGCTCCAATTCGTCATAATTTATCTCTCAGTCGTTCAGCGTGTATTTGACACGGGACACGTGTCAATATGGCAAAGTAAAATTTTTAACTTCTAATTTTTTTCAGATTGTTTGACTGACTTTTTAGTAAAAAACAATTTTTTTGAAAGCCATTTAAATATATATATGAACATTGACGGATTACAATTCGTGAAAAGTTCCAAACTATTTTAAAAACATGGCTCATATTAATAAATGTCAACAATACTTCCCTGTCTTGGTAGCAGGAATATATGCTGGAGAAAGTAAGCCCAATAATGTTAATGAATATCTATATTAGTTTTGAAATTTTTAAAACTTATTCAGGAAGGATTTAATATAAGGTCTTTAAGGAAGGATATAAGGTCTTTTATATGCGAGGCTCCTGCTAGAGCAGTTGTTCTTGGAATTAAATATCATACAGCCTATTATAGTTGGACAAAATGCCAACAACGGGGAGAACATATTGAAAAAAGAAGAGTATATCGCTTAGAAGACACTCCAGTTATGCTGAAAACACATGCGCAGATATTCTGTTGCAGCAAAATTTAAACTCTTCTATTCATATGGCGAGAAACACATGTATATTCTGCAGAATAACGCAGTGCTGCAACTAGTCATCAAAATAAAAAATGCTGCGCATATTCACTGCTACCAACATAAGAACTCAAAATTCATTAGAATTTCCAGAAAACCACTTGTCACATTTTTTAAAATTCTGTCAAATTATTATTCAAAATTTAATAAAAATATTCAAAAATAAAAAAACGAACAAAAAAAAAATGGAAGAGAAACTTATTGAATTCGTAAGAAATAATCCGTTTTTATATAAAAAGAAACATTAAAATGCGTGGCTACGCGAGCAAAAATACAGTGAACTGTCCTTATCATTAAACATTCCATCCAAAAAGTTAAAAGATCACTTAAAGACAAATTTTCTAAGGAATGTAAAAAGGAGGCTTCCGGCACAGGTTTTCAGTTTCCTCGGAAGTGGAATGGTGGGATTACCTAACTTTCCTCAAAGATGTTGAGGTTGAAAATTCAAAGTATGTTCTCGTATAATTCCAGATCAACTTAAATTCGCAATAAAAAAATTAATTTTCTTTTATTTCAAGCACTGCCGGAAATTTCGAAATAGTAGCGGAAGACATTTTCCAGAACACATCACAAGAGATTCAGCTTCAGAGCTTCAGCAATGAAGAAAATTCGTTGAAAATCTCGCCCATACCAATTGAGTCTCCGCAAACAGCGTCAGCAAACAAACCAAAGAAAGGAGAGAGAATTGAAGAAATACTGATGGTGGCCAATGCAGAGCTTAGCGAAATGGCACAGCTTGCCAGAGAAGTTTTGAATGAACCCAATAGTGAAAAAAAACAGCGGTTCAACTCTTTTGTGATGGGTTAGCTCATCAAATATAAGACTCCAATTTAACCCAACTTCAGTTTTCAGGCTTCCAATCGCACTTCTGCAAACATTCCAAGAATTCTTGAAACAAAACAAATGAACTAAAATTTATTGAATAAAGATTTAATTTATTAATAACTGAAACATTATTATTTATTTTAAGTTTAAATCAGGCAAATGTGTGAAGAGTAATTAAAGGAGAAATTAAACAGGATATATGACGCTAGGATTTAACGGAAAGATCGTGCACATCAAGTTTGTTTGAAGGTACAGATCAATTGTAGTAATACACAATTTATAGTATTGTCGATCTATGTAGCTGTGTGTGATAGCAATTACACATTCACATCAGTTGAAATTGTGTGCCTTGCCTGTTCAACTTCCTAATTGTACCATTGAATTTCAGATATACAGTCAAGGACTAAAGTCTTCATACAGCACTAATATAAGAAATTTTGCAATATGCAACTACATTAAATAAAAAAAGTGATGCAGTTTGATTACATATATTTATTAATTTGTAAAAAAATAAGAATGGATTGAATTCAATAACATCCTTACAAAGAATTAAAAAAAGAGCACAAAACTTACATGACAAAAGTCTACAAGCCCACTTTGTTTAAGCAACAAAGCAAGAAGTGCCAAAAAATAACTGTAAATTGTCACTATGTTAGAAATTATTCATTGCATGTCTAAATATGAAGAATTTTTGTCTATTTAGTTTTTATTTGGAAGTTGTGCGGATCAGTTTAACTAAAAAATGTCGATGAGAAAAGAAATTACTGTTGACGTCAGGAAATTGGTACTTAAACACCGAGAAGAAGAAAAAACATATAGCGAAATCGCAAAAATTGTGAACCTGAGTCGTACAACAGTTCATTCCATAATAAAAAACTATTATGACACCAATTGCTTCGAAAGCAAAAAGAGATCAGCCCGTCCAAAAAACTTTTAAGAAGAGATGTCAGCTCCATATTGAAAGAAGTCAACCAAAACCCTAGTGTAAGTGCTCCAAAATTAGCCCAACACATCGTAACGGTTTCCAATAAATGGGTGCATCCGAAAACTGTGCAAAGATGTCTACGCAGAAACGGGTTATTCAGTAGGACACCGCGCAAGAAGCCATTTATTTCTGAAAAAATCGCTGCCTTCGACTTAATTTTGCTAAGGCTTATATTGATAAAGACCTGGATTTTTGGTCAAGGGTTTTGTTCACGGACGAATCAAAATTTAATATATTTGGAAGTGATGGCAGATCTAAAATCTGGAGAAAAAAAAACTCGGCAATGGAGCCAAAAAACTTGATAACTACCGTAAAGCATGGAGGTGGCAGTGTTATGGTTTGGGGATCTATGGCAGCTTCTGGCGTTGGAAAACTAACTTTTATTGAAGGTAATATGGACCGCTTTCAATACAAAAGTATTTTAGAAGGTTATTTGAAACAATCGGTGGAAGCTTTGGGTCTTGGCGATAGCTGGATTTTCCAGCAAGACAACGACCCCAAGCATACTGCTAAGTTGGTCAAGGAGTGGCTATTATATTACGCACCGAGGCAGCTTTACACACCACCTCAGAGCCCGGACTTGAATCCAATTGAGCATGTGTGGGAGCTTTTGGAGCGTAAGATCCAGCGAAACAAAATATCTTCCGCGACAACGCTAAAGTCAGAGTTAATAACTGCCTGGAATAAAATATTAGAGGAAGAGACCAGAAACTTAGTTGCCTCCATGCCTCGACGTCTCCAAGCAGTTATAAATGCCCAAGGAGGTCCAACGAAATATTGATTTTTGTTTTTATCCATCTCCAGTACCATAAATATTTAATTTTTATTCAAAAACCGTGTTGTATGTAGACTTTTGTCATGTAAGTTTTATGTTATTTTTCTAATTTTTTGTAACGAAGTTATTGAATTCAGTCCTTTTTTATTTTTTTATTAATAAATAAACATATGTAATCAAACTGCATCAACTTTTTTTATTTAATGAAGTTGCATATTGCAAAATTCGTTATATTAGTGCTGTATGTAGACTTTAGTCCTTGACTGTATTTAAAAACATTTTGAAAAAAATTCATTTAGTATTTCATTTGCAAAATAGTGCGTTTCAGTTAACGGTAATTTTCAAGCATTTTGTTATGCATGTAAAATCCTCGTTATAAGGACAACACACTAAAGTTTTTATTCATGGTGATACTGATTCCATCAAATAGTCTTTCAACAAATCACGCGCTGCAAAAGCGTTTCTACTAGCTTTTGAAGTTCGAAATAATAGAGACTGCTGTAAGGGCTGTGCTTCTCGTCTCCAAAAGCCTTCTACCAATTCCCCTTCTCCTGAATAGTAATCAACATAATTTTGTGGACAATAGTTTTTAATGTCATGTAGTTTCATGAAATTATGGAGAATAACGGTAGCCATAAATATTTTTTGTGCATTCTCTGGGATTGCATTAATTGGGTTAGTTAATACCCGCCACTTTGCAACTAAAATACCAAACGAATTTTCAATTCGAACACGTGCCTTCGATAGGTTTTTGTTAAAGTGTTCCTTATCAGGTGACAGAATTTTACCTGGATATGGACGCATTATGTTTGTTTTGAGGGGGAAAGCTGCATCCCCAATGAAGTAGTGCTGAAATTCAATGGTACTGTTGGGAAGTTGTGCAGGTTTAGGAGTATTAATTTTTTCGTTTAGTATTTGCTTTCCAAAACCACTAGATTTTAAAAAGCCGCCATCGCTCTGGCTACCGTATGCACCAATGTCAACGGCTGTGAAGGTGTAATTGCTATCACATATAGCTAGAATTACAATACTAAAAATTGCTTGTAATTATAATACAAAGGTCCTGACTTCGGAGGACACTTTATATGCACTTGCTTACCATCAATTGCTCCAACAACATGCGGCATACCGTTTTCATGTAGAACTCATCAGCAATTTTTCTCCACTCCGACTCATTTGGTTGGGCCAAGTAAATGCAGTGGAGCTCATCCCAAATTGCAGTGCATGTCTCCAAGATTATTTGGCCAACAGTGGAAACGCCTACTCGGAATGACCATGCCAGCATTTGTCGACAAGCACCTTGTCCCAAATACCTGAATTTAATGGTTTGTCAATAATATCCATGTTCTACACTAACACCCTAAATATATCAACTTACACCAACGTGATTGCAAGTCGACACTCTGCCGGAATTGATTCGTGTATATAATCCTTTTTTGTAATCCGTTTTCCAATTAATCCCAGCAGCAGCTTGAGCTCATTAACACCCATCCGTGTCGCTTTTCTAAATTGTTCAGAGTCTTATTTTTTATGTTTTTAAACAATTTATTAAAGAAGCCGAACATGGCCCTTTTATTTTCGGAATAGATGAATCGCCTCCAAATTCGTGTATTTTTCTTTTTTTTCTTTAGTCGGTACAATTCTACAATCTTTATATATTTTTCTTGAACTGCCATTAGCAATATTATTTTCTTTAGTTTCTTTTTTCTTTGAATGTCCACGTTTTAGGAAATTTTGCTTAGTATATTTTTTGATTTACTTTAATTTTAACAAATTTTCTTATAAAATTGTTTGATTGTCAATTTAGATGTAGCCTACCGTCAAGAAAAAAAATCTGCACATCTATTTTGTTTACAGCGCTGCACGCAGATTACTTACAGTTCTGCGCGCAGAAACGCTGCACATGTGTTTTTAGCATTAGAACAGATGAAGAGTTTAGATCTCGATCAGATGTTAATCAATACAATATTTTAACTCCTATGGTTGGTGAACTGTTACCAAACAATATAGTTTACCAATTCGCTTTGGATTATATGCATGTTGTATGTTTGGATGTAGTTAAAACTATGCTAACTTCATGGATATGATATGTCAGAGGGAAGAACTATTCAATGCCAAAGAGTACTATTATTTTGTTTGAGAAAGAAATGCTGTCTAGCAAATCCGGTATTAGTAAAATTTTTTCTATAAAACCTAGAAAACTTACAGAATTGGATAGATGGAAGGCTGCAGAACTAAGACAGTTTTTACTATTATCATAAACATGAGTTAAAAAATGTCAAGGATGAGCTAAAAAATTTAAAGGAAGAATATTAAAAAATGTCAACAATGATTTTTACAGAAATTACATCGCTGAGAAAAAAACTCCCAATCAAAATCTAATAAATATTGTATTGTGCTTCCAAAATTGCCATTTTCGGAACTCTCGGATTTCATGACACTTGAACATGAACTTTAAATATCCGTATAATTAAAAGAAAAACTGGTTAGTTATTAAAAAAACAATGAAAGGATATATGTGTGACAACCACCTGGGCTAAAAAATAATAAAACATTTCCCTCATTTTCATTCATCACATTTCATCATTTAAAGAAATCTATTCCTATAATATGTTATTTTTTACCTGTACAACCTTTATAAAGGTTGTCCCACATAAAAGGCAACGCTTGATGAAAATTTATGACTAATAATGATGCTTAAGAAGGAAGAAATGTTCAATAAATCCATTTCGGACACCAGTAAATTTGTGCGGGCACTTTTGAAGCGTATAATAACTGATGAACTTGCTAGCGGTGTTCATGGAAGTAACAGCAACATAACAGTTGTAAATGAATTTGCTGTTACATCAGGTATTTGTGGTAAGTGAAATAAAAACAGATTTTAAATAAAAAAAAAAGATACAGTATACCGTGTATACAGTAAAGAAGTGCAACTTATTCTTTGTATTCACTCTTTCTCTTCTGGAATAAGAACCATTTTAGTGTAAAGGCTCGATTATGCAATCGTAAAGCTACGCAACGTAACGTGGCGTAGAGTTCTATATGGAATAGAATAGAATAGCTGCGCTATGTTACGTTACGATTTCACTAACCACTTACACGTATTTTTCATAAGATAGAACTCTACGCTTCGTTACATTGCGTTGCTTTACGATTGCATAATTTAACCTTAAGGGCAAAGAGAGAGCTTTTTAAGCAAAAGAAATACAATTAAGAGTTTTTATAAAGAAATATTCTGTTTATTTAATATTCATTGGTATGGATCTATGGCCGAAAAGCAATTAATTCGATAACCAATTTGCGTCGTATTTACATACAGATGTTAATACAGAATACAACTTGATATATTTTTCATTTAACATATTTACGTATTAATATTACTAATATCAAACATATTATACTAACTATTATTAATAATATTTCGTTATAAAATTATAGAACTTTAATATGTATAAAATAGTTATCTATTGAAATAACTTATTCCAACTTTTCTTACGCACAGTGTCAAGTTGGCGTTATGGGCGACAGCATATGCTTCATGAATTTGGGTTTCTATATAATTTAATATCGCAATATTATGAATAATAATATTATAATATGTGTAATATGAGCAAATTCATAGATGTTATATTAATATATTGAATTAAAGATATACCAACGTTAGTATTCTAAAAAAATATTGGCATGGCAGCCCTAGTATGAGAGTCTACTTTGCGAAAATCATAATGCGCTCAGGGCAACTCTCTTATTCACTTCTGCTTCGCTGAATCTTTCTCTCTTCTACCCGAGTCATGGCAACCCCCCTATCTTCCTAACATAGAACGCAATCAGCACACAATCTGCGGCTTTTGCCACCCAGCGGTAATCGAAGCGCTTTAAAAGCACTAAACAAGCGTTTCTGCCATAGCGCTTCACACACCTGGAGCGCTTTTTAAGTAAACCAAATTCATATTAAAATTTATATTGGATGTCCTAGGATGAAAGCGCTTCTTAAGTGCAACTAAAATATCATTTAAAAAGCGCTTCAACAAATATTCTCTTTAAAAAAAAACAAAACTAGAAAAATTTTATTTTTTGTCAGATGCGAGGTTGAACTCGGACCGCTTGCACTATAGTAAAATATCTTACAGCTCCGCTATTTCCCTTTTATTAAGCCTATGAACAAAATGTGTATACGAATATGAGCTCCACATATCATATCACATCCTCAAAGCATACCAAAAAAGCGCATAAAAAGCGCTATTTCTAGGAAGGCTTTTTATTTTCCCGCTGGGCGTCTACAGCAAAAGTAGTTTGATTAATTGGTACGTAGAGCATATGTTGTATGAAGAGTTTAGCACAATAGATAGAGCGTCGGCTTTAAAATCTTGAATTAGCGGGTTTGATACTCGGCGGTAACAAAAATATTTTTCAGTCTTTTAGACAATGTATATCTCTCTCATTCTCTCTTCTATAAAACATATCTTTCTTCTCTATCGTGTAACGAAATGAAGTAAATTGACCTTGAAATTTCACTCCTCAATATTCTCGTTCAAATTTCGAAGCGCCGCCTAAGAAGTTTCACTTCAAAAAACTAAGGTTACAAAAGCAATTTTTGTTTTTTTTTTTTTTTTTTTTTTGAGTTAGTCTATCGCATGATACAATTATACAGGTAGGTTTGACAACAGGCTATTTTCTCACGAGATCGTTCATGGGTTGTCAAAATCGGCTGTCAACAAAAAAAAAAAATAAAACAAAAACAAAGACACCAAAAAGTGTAAACAGAAAATATACAATTTGTGCAAAATATATATAACGAGTCTAAATTGTGTATAATTTGTGGACAACGCTTTCTGGTAAGCGATGTTAAATTTTATAGTGTGCCCAAGTGCGATGCAAAACGCCAACGGTGGGTGCAAAGTTGTGGCTTTGTCGTCTCTCCAAATGAATAAGTTTTTTTCCTTTTTGTATTGTTTGCTTTGTTTTGTATGATTTTTGACAATTCATGTTCGATTGAAAACTGTCACACCTACCTGATTAATTATACCATGGTCTATCGGTCGTATTTATAAGATTTGTTATTAATTCGTCAAAAACTGTTTTAGTTAGAACACAAATTATCCCTTAAAATGCTGTTTATGCATTGAGGTAACTAATGAACATTTTGGGTAATATGGGAATTTCTTAAAAACATTGCGCAACACTTCGTCAGCTGGAAACTTGACGAAAGAACTTTACAAAAAAACAAAACTGTTTCGAGCCGAACAGCTGATTTCGACAAGTCATTTTTGGTATTAAAAAAGAAACATTTTGACGATTGTTAAAATACCCTTAAAACTTTGACGATAAAATACGTTTATGAATAACAAAAAGTTTACCAACTTACTATAAAGAGATTTTGAAATACCGTTATTTATGCTGTTGCCAAATTTGCGACTTTTGATTCCTCGCATACTACCTTTTCTGGACCAATAATGTCATTTGATTTCCATAGGCCACAATTTACAAAATTCAAAGCATTTGCAATGACAATTAATAAAGTACAAGGGTATATTTTCGACAAAGTGGAAATTTTGTTAAGACGACCTGCTTTATCTCATGGTCAACTGCATGGTCAATAGCGTTATGTATGGTGCCGCGAGTCTAGTTAGATCGTTTGGTCTGAGCTTTTATGTTTCTGATAATTATAGATGGACAAGGTCATTTATGAAGAAGACAATAAAATTCCTGCCTTCTTATTCATAGAGTTTCCATAAAATAAACTTAAAATTGATTCAAAGTATAAGAGCCATTTTAAAAATAAAATTTTGTTATGGTACACTTTGTTTATATACACATTTTATTTGTATTTTAATTAAAAGAAGTGTAAAAACTTGTTAAAAAAAAACAGAAACTTTTAACTTTAAATTCATTTAATAAAAGTTGACACATTAAACACAAAACGTAAACAAAGTATTATTAATTTTTTAATGTTTTAGCTTCAACATTATGGGAAATGAGCAACAAAACTGGGTGCAACTTAGAGCTCAATGGTCTATCATGAAAATGAATACTAGAAACAAAACTCGAACCATATAAAAAACATTATGAAGACCGGTGGTGGTCCACAACCTTTACAACAAAATGTCGAGAACAATGATATACATACATACGTGAATAGCTGCCCGGAGAGTTTGCTGTTGATTACAACGACTTTGACTCGGACCATGCTTTAGTTGAAAGTATCGAGCTTGTTGAAGAAACGTTCATTGCTTTTTCACATAGAGTGCAACGCAAATAAACTTTTTCTGTAGGATCATATTGCACTTCCGTCGAATCTGACCAGATACTCAAAGTAGATGAAGGATCTGAAATTGCTTTGCCAAGTGATAATTCGCAATTTTTTTCTATGGATTCATTGTATCACCATGAAGTCTTTAAACGAAAACGCCGAAAGCAGAGCCAGGAAAACGGTGATGTAAATGTAACTTCTATAAGCAAATAGCGCTGAACATTTTTTATACAGAGGAATGGTGATTTTACTATTGTTTTTTCTCGGTATACGATACGGTATATATACGATAAACTCTTTTTTATGCAATATATAAATATACTAGCTGATCACGCAAAGGTTGTTTTGCCCAAACTGAATATTCGATATATCTTTTTTATCAATAGATGGCGGTAGCTATATGAGTTGACTGAAAAGTAAAAAAGCTTAAACATTTTGGAGAAAATGTATTTTTGCCTAAAATGACGGAAAATTCAATAATTCGTGTAGAAAACAAAACAAAAATTTTTGAGCCCGCTTTTAACTACTTCGTTTTTTTTTTTTTTGTTCTAAATTTTTTTGCCACAGTTCACAAATCAATAAATTTTGGTCGTATTATACTTAAATTTGGTAATTTAGTTTGTATTCTCAAACTGGGTTGCCACACCCCCTTTTACCGCCCACAAATCAATAAAAAGTTATGTATCCGATGGTTTTGGCCGTATTAGGCTACAATTTGGTAAATTATTTTGTGGACTCACTGTGGACAACTTTACTAAACCTGGGTAATGTCCATCTACTGGAAAATTGGGATGGACATTTTACGGGTGTGGCTCCGTCTACATAAAATAAAATTTGTAATATCGAAAAGTTTTGAAAGTAGAAAATGACAGTGGTTTCAAACTATGGGTCTAAGAAAAGTTTTGAATATACTTATTATATTCCGATATAGTTGCTGGGTACAGCAACGCGCGCCGGGAAAAAGCTAGTAGAATATATATTTAATAGCATTTGGAAGTGAAAAACGAGTGATTTTCGCAAAAAAATTTCGGTGAAAAAACTCTTATTACTTGTTGATTTTTGTTGAAATTTCAAAAGGATCGGTCAAGTAGATTTTAAGTTATAATGTTTACGAACTCTAAAAATTACACTTGCGAGAAAATTGATTTAAACTTTTTATACTCGATCAATGCATCTTTTTAGTTACTCTTGCCTACGTTGGATTCTACCCTCTTTACTTGTACGTGCAGCTCGTTCGTCCGCTCTGGTTATTCGCACTTGGGCCTGTAGAGATGCCCATTTTATTCAATAAAGACAACAAAGCAAAAGATCCTTCATGGAAAGTGCATGCTGCTACATTTGCTGCAACTTCAACAACGATTGCAGTAGCCCTCACTAATTTTGGAGAGATTTTCCAAATAACTTGATTGAGACTCTCGTTGTTATTCTGCGTGAAACCTTCAAGAACCGCTGCAAAAGTGCGTCCCTGCTCAAATCTTCGTATATTGGCTCTATGGCTTCTATAACATCTGTGGGAAGAGCCGATCTTGTCTTGTCACTTTTTTTCTCATTTAGCAAATAAATAAATAAATTATTCACAAGACAACACAAACCGAAAGAAAAAAACAGCTACAAACAAGCGAATATAAACAAAAATTAACGAAAAACTACGATAAAATGTTGGCCTCTCAGTACGCAACGGCTACTCCGAACGGCGATGAACGGAATATTCTTGTTCTCAAGAAGCTTTACATGGCATTTTTGATTACTCTCTGAGGTTTGCCATTGTCTACAGAGAGGTGGCGGTCCTACAGAAAAATTATTTTAATTCAAATAATTTTCTGTCGCTGCTGGGGTTCGAACCTGGGTCTCCAGGTTCGTTGACATAGCGGCCACCCACTTTAACCAACTACGCCACGGACGCCACATTAGTTGTTTTTTTATTTTTATCATGTGACCGAAAATCTCAGCTTTACTGTGGTTTCATAAATTCTGACGTGGCGATAGTAGTCTTTTATGATAACACCTATACTCGTTGAGTAGCAATTCCATGCTACGCCCATGCACTTTAGAAATTAGCTTTTTTTCATATTTTTTGGAAACCTGCGCGGTAAACGTTGTAACGTCAAAAGTTCTATTAAAATAGGTGTCGACCAAGGACTACACTCAAATTTTTTCTCCACAATGTATAGAATGAGAATAAAAATATTAAGCGTATCAGTTGAAAATAAAGTATCTTCAAAAATTATTTCACGAAGAAATAATTGCTCTCATCAAATGTTCGCTTAGTTTTGAAACGCAGTGTAGCAAAAATTAATAAACCTAGATTTCCAAGTTTGAAACTTAACAAAATTGTCCAAGCTGAATTTTCAATCAATTCAATTCACTCCACTCATATATACATACCTACACTCATAATATGATGACCTAAATTTCAAATTGCTTTTCCCTATCTTTCATTTTGGCAAACATAAAATTATTGACTCTTCCTATTAACATCTTTCAATAAAATGCAGCAGATTCTAGGAAACGAATTCTTTCAAAAAGATCTTCAGCTGTGCTACTTGCCGACTTACTGATTGAATTCGGACTATTTGACTGACTAACAGACTAACTGCCTGCACCCACGGTAGAGCTTGGAGCCTTAGCTTGTGCTCCACCCAAAGAATTTAAGCCAACGACGACAAAGTAACCCACAACAACGAAGCAGCAGCAGCATCCCAAATATTGAACGGACGTAGTCAATGACCGATTCTTTAATTTGTTTAAGAAATCGATTAGAACCAACAATACAACAACAACAATAACAGAAACAACAACAACAACATTTACAACAACGATTGAGGTGTGTTTGTGCATTTTAATTGCATACAAAATATTGTTTCGCGCCACAAGTTGAACAACTTGCACGCATGTCGGACGCGCGGACGGACGGCCAGACTCGCTCATTCCTCCACAACTAGATGGACGCAGTCGCAGAGACAGTTTGGACCAACAAGCGTCTTAGCATTGCATTTGAGCTTGTGTTATTGCTGTTTATAAATGTATTTGTGTAATTGTTGCAGTTGTTGTGGACAACGCTGACAAAACGACGGCTGATTCCATTCCTCGAGGAGGTGCCAATTTTCGCACTTTGTGTTTTTTTCCCTATGAATATCTCGCCTTTTTTTAAGTTTTAACATATTTTCGATTTTTATTCTAAACATACACAGAACATACTTTTTCTTGAGTTTCTTCAACTCATGTCTCTAATTTGACCCGTTACTGCGCATTGTGGTAAAGCTGCAGCAACTATTAGTACTACTTTTTCAACAACAACAACAACAACAACAACAACAACAGCAACATCTGAGTACATGGAAATAAACAAAGCCGCAGAATCAATAAAGTGTAATGGAAAATTTTGCATAAATTTTAATTGAACTCTGCTACATTCACACTCTGCCATATTTGCCATAATGTTGAGGTGCTCAAATTGCCATAAAAATAAAATAGCACAGAAATATAAATCCAAGAGATGCTGAAATTTTCTTCATTCATTCAAGTAGGCATTCTAGCGAATTTCTTTCATTGTTTTTATTTATTTTTGAGCTATGAACCTAAAACCAAAGAATTTTGTTTGCCATTCGACCCTAAATAATTCGAAATTTTTACTCAAGACGACGAATGGTGTTGCTTTAGCCAATTGCTCGGGTGTGAACGTATGTTTATTTGAAACTGTTGGATCGCTTCACGCTCCGCAAATTTATACCAACTATTAACTCCATTCGTTCTTATTACACAGCTGTCCTAACTTTTCAACTCAATCAAAGTATACTCTGCCTAGGCAAAAAACACAAAAAGCCACCCTGGAAAATCGTCTTAATTTTCAAAAGTAATGGGTTGATTTTAAATGAAAAGATGCATTTATATTAAATATTTATGAATAAGTCTGTGTCAATAGGCAACAATAGCTTCAGACGGATTTTAATGTTTTGAGAAATCTTAGTTCAAAGTTTTTAATCGCCATATAGGTTCTATGAAAACTTCATTGGTTTTTGTTTCATTACTTTGGTTTGGTTTACAATATTTTTTTTTGTGTGTAAGTGACGATATATTCAAGGAAAAAGGGTGTAGCCAGGGTGGGGGAGCAGGGGGGACACTGCCATCCCCCTACATCTGAGTTTTTTAAAAAATCGATGGCTTTGAAAGTAGTTTCTATATGTACTTCCTTTTTAATCCTTTTTAATATGTGATTTTTCCCTTTTCTTTGAAACTAGATATGGTAAAAAGATATTATAAAGATATGAAAGATATGGTAAAAAGAAATGTATGAGGTCTTTCCCCTCCTAATTTTGATTCTGCCTACGCCCTTGTCAAGGAATATAGGTATAATAACGGAGGTATGAAATCTTCTAAAGATACATAAAGACCGTGCCATACGTATGCACGATTCACAATCTTAAATCGCCCCGAATCAGCCGGACAGAGAGAATGCGCCTACGTACTAAAACATACCCCCTGTTGGCAAATTTCCACTAAGCTCCATTCTTGGCTTTTCAGCGGAATTTAAAATCACAAAAATAGAAATAAATAAATAAATAAATAAATAAAATGGAAATAAAAATTAAATAAAAAAAGAAATTTTAAAAAAATGACAAAAAAAAATGTAAATTTTATTATTTTTGTGCTTATGTAAATAAACATCATTGAACAAAAGCACAATTTTAATAAAACGAAACAGTACAAGATAACACCCAACGTTCGTTATTAGTCCAATATAACTGTATTTATTATTTTTGTCATTCGGTTTGAGGACAATGTCCAATAGGCAGTCCAAACAAAAAAAAATGTTCTTGCTCAAGCATTTTTTGAAAGCTAATAGATTGAAGTATTTTTAAGATTTTTTCAGATTTCTTGGATCGGTCAAGCAATTTTTGGTTTTGGTACATTTTTTTTAGAAAAAAAAATAATTCTACAAAATTTACCTCGATGGGACCCCGGCTGGCAGCGCAAGGGTTAAAATCCTCATGGCCCACATAAATTTCTAGGAAGAATCATCGTCTCTGGCTTAAGGTATGGGTGGCCCTTTTACCCTAAAGACCTCTTCATTGCTAGTTCAAAATAACTCGCTTTTTGTCTTTTATTATAATTGTTTCGAAATTATCCAACAAACAATTTTTAGACAACCGAAGGGGTCCTTAGGTACATTCTAAGACGATATATTCCCGCACTTTGCCAAGATGTCATCAGGTTAAAGCCGATGTAGTCGCGCTCTATTTCTTACCTCATTGACAAATCAATTTTGCTGAAACACACAAATTTCAAAGGTAAACGAAAGTAAACGAAGTAAACGAAAGCAAAGTAAAATTTTCAAATATTTTTTTTTATTAAATTCAGAAGTGGAATGCTAAAGAAAGAATAAAAGGATTAGAAAAATTAAAAATTAAGTCTATAAGATAAAACTAGTAAGAAAAGATCTTCAACTAGGCCGAATTTAAAATACTCCCACGATCGAACTAAAGTATATTCAGAGTCTTAAGTTATTTATAAAAACATTTTCGTCATAGTTTTAGCAGAAAATATCCGTTTTTGTTTTTTAATAAAGTCACTCTGTATGGGAGGTGGGGGTGGTTTTCACTCGATTTGGTTGCATTTCGTACACAGAGTGCATGCTATATATCAAAGTTCAAATGCAAGTCCATATATTAATTTTTGTGGAATTCTAAGAAATTTTACCGTTTTGATAAATTCACTTTGTATGGGAGGTAGTCGTAGTTTTCATCCGATTTGGCTCATTTTCGAATTTGACCTTTATTTTTTAAATAAAAGCTTAAATATTGAATTTCGTGATGATAGCTTTAAAATTACGGCTGAAATCGTGATCTCAGACAGACAGACGTACATACAGACAGACGTACATACAGACAGACGTACCGATAGACAGACTTACAGACAGACAGACGGACAGACAGACGAGCCGACAGGCGGACATGACTTAATCGACTCGGGTGGTGATGCTGATCAAGAATATATACTCTTTTCTATACCTGTCACGCATCTCTATCGGCGTTACAAACGGAGTGACAAAATTAATATACCCCTTTTACGTTTTTAAAACGTGGATGTATAAAAATGGAAAGTTGACTCAAAACTATAATTTACTTCGCTAGTGTTGAAAAAAACTGCATTAAGCTATATAGACTTCGACCAAAATTGTGTAAACTGAATATAAAGGCTGACTATATGAAAATAATGAGACAAATCGAAATATTAAAGAATTCCAGCATAACTTTTAAAGACGGAAAGGAATGAAAAGGGAAAAAATATGTGAGGAAGATAAGCTTAGGTAAAAATCTTCATTCAAATGCTTACTGATTTCAATAATAATTATAAACTTTAAAACAAATGTTTATTCTTCAACCAATACATAGGGAATTTCATGTGAAGCGGACAACGAAAAAAAGTAAAGTTCTGAAATTCGTTCATATTGGGCATATTTGTACTTCTAGGAGATATGAACGTGTTCACATAATATTTTTTTGATTTGAGGTTTAGCTGTTAAGATATGGGATTCTATAGAATTGACCAGATTGACGGAAGGGTTTTTTTGAAATATTTTCATATTGCATACTTCATATTATAAAAAAAAGAAAGAAATTTTTTAGAAAAATATATATATTCTTGATTAGCATCACCACATGAGTCGATTTAGCCATGTCCGTCTGTCTGTCTGTAGGTCTGTCTATCTGTGATCACGATTACAGCCGTAATTTTCAAGCTATCATCACGAAATTCGATATTTAAGCTTTTATCTTAAGAAATAAAGGTCAAGTTCGAAAATGAGCCAAATCGGATGAAAACTACGACTACCTCCCATACAAAGTGAATTTATCAAAACGGTAAAATTTCTTAGAATTCCACAAAAATAAACATATGAACTTGAAATTTTGCACATGAGCTCTGATATTTAATATTCACTTTGATTATGAAATTCAACCAAATCAAATTAAAACCACGCCTACCTCCCATACAAAGTGACTTTCGCAAAAAGGTAGAAATGGACTTGAAATTTTCCATATGAACTTTGATATATAACATGCACTTTGTGTATGAAATTCAAACAAATCGAATAAAAACCACACCTACTTCGCATACAAAGAGGCTTTACCAAAAAGGTAAAATCTTTTTAATTCCACAAAAAATAATATATGGCCTTGAAATTTTGCAAATAAGCTTTAATATGCACTCTGAGTAATCGAAATCGAGTAAAAACCACGCCTACCTCCTATAGAAAGTGATTTTCACAAAAAACAAAAGCAAACAAAAATAAAATATTTTTCTTTTGATACAATATTGTTTTATTTAGTTATAAATTTATCATTAAGAATATATAGGTTTCAAATGTAATACTAGTTCAGAGTATGTATTTCTTTATGCATAAATATGTGACCTCACATCAAATTTACTATGTAGTTTTGTCTTTTTTTGCACAAACCAACCAACTTTACCAAGTACCCAGTATAGCATGTACGTACTCTAATTGATTTATCCCTAAAGCTAATTTAGATCCCATTCTGCAATTTTTATGGTAAAATTTATAAATGTTAAACTTTATTTTGCCGTTATAAAAATTGAAATTAAAGGAAAAAAAGAGGTTTATCTTTTTTTCATGAACGAGAGATAAACTTTAAAAGCAATAGTACTTGCTGATGTACAAGAACGATAACAATACCGATAATCCGCAAGCAAGAACCCAGATGAGACTTTTTATGCTCATGAGACTCTTCATGCGCCGTAAATTAGACCACATAGAAAGTTAGATTCCTCCGTTTTTGTTTTCTATAATAAATCATCTTTCATGCATATAACATTTAATTATTCACAATCACTTTACTCGCACAACAACATTTAAATTAATTAAATTCTTATATCGTGTGTCACTTGACAATTTTGATATCACTCAACACAAATACTCCTGTACTGAGACACTTAATATTTGTACCGTCCGTTTTAAGCAAATCCATTTAGTAATAAAAAGAATGACTCAACGCTTTACTTATCCTACCAAAATCATATAAGTCCAATTAAAAATGTAACATTTAGAGCAGTTTAACACAAGGTGTTTTAAAAATGCCAAACAAAACTATATTTAGAGGTTTCAGAGGTTTATATTCAGATTATAAGATTATATGGGCGGCCTCAGTTCTCGAGTAGGTAGGGTGTTCGACTGCCACCCCAGAGGTCGGCCAGGCCATGGTCCTACGCTTCAACCTTTCGCATTTGCAATTTTCTATCCTCATTTCTAATCAACTGAAATTGAAAACTCATCAATATTAACGACTTAAAGTCGTAGTTGGTGGTAGAGAACTTTGTGGATGAGATTGCTTTATAACTTGAATTGACTGAGGTAAAGGCATAACACTTGCCTCAGATTCAAATTCACATGTTTCTACGACTTTTCGGTACGCTTAGAACATCGAACACATGTTTCACTTTATTGCCCTTCCACTCCCACTAATCTATCACCTCATTTCGAACCAAAGCAGATTTAACTGAATTGGTTTTACACCTAAAATCCTTGGTTCAAAGATAAAAAAAAAAATTTCCATGTAGACGGACTAGCGTTTTAACTCTGTACTGCCAATTTGCTAAAGATTTATTAATTTTTGGCTTCTTCAAAAAAGTAGCTGAGTTGTGAACCATCTGGCAAATCCCAAAAGTCCCCAAAAGTCGGAAAATACGAAGTAAAGCACCAATAATTTTATAATAAGTTGAGACTTTGTTTATTCAGAAGGCCTCAAGAGGCAAAACAAGATATAATGACGCCACTTAGGCTAAAAAATCGTAATGAATGGAAGTGTTTAATCATAATTTTCTTCGTCTTAATCCAAATCGGTGTCGTAGTGTTTGCTTGTGAAATACGAACGCCTTCCCATATTGAATAGTGAATAGGCCGGCCACATGTGTTTCATTCGATGGAGATTTTAGATGTCAGTTCTTTAGCCAAAAACCTCAAATCACTCAAATGGTGCAAAAATCAATAGCCTCATCAGATGGTTTTGATGGTTCTTTTGCATTAGGATGCTTGGTTAGTGCTGGTTGTGACTTCTTCAGTAATACTTTTGCTGGTGGTTTGGACTTTGCTGCTGTTTTTCCCTGCTCATCATTTTTGTCTGGAGAAGTCAGCTGGCAGCTCGATTGCCTTTCGGCCACTTTTCGATGGTTTCTTTGGGGTGGCTGCTTGCAACGGCCCAATTTTATTCAGAAGCGGCGAAACACTGGTGCTTCCAGACGAGGCTAATACAGAGCGAGAAGTGGATGGCTCTTCTTCACACCCGACGTCCAATGGATCGAAAATAATTTGTCGTTGGTTGTCTTCACCGAGATCAGCATCGACTTGAATTTCAAGAGCGTTTACCTCAACAGCCTGGACAAAATCAGCGTCGGTAAAACTATCAGGGTTGAATAGTTGAATACCAGTCACCGAAAATCCTGATTTTATTGATTTTGGCGTCAAGGCCAAATCCAATGTCGTACAAATAAGACCGGCAATGTGACGAATTTTCAAGACCTGTTGCAAAACAAATTTATTTTTTAAAAGATTACTTTTAAAGTCGAAGGAAAATCTCTAAAATGCTGAAAAAATCTCGAATATTTGAGTAAAAATATCAAGTATTTATAAAACTAGTCTAGATAAAAAAGACAAATTCGTGAAAATTGCAATAAACATGTCAATCCTGCCCAGGCGCGGATCCAGGGGGGGTTTTTGGGGTTCACACCCCCCCCCCCCCCCCGAAATTCTAAAAGAACCTGTATTTAAATGTGATGTACTGATGTTTATTATGTGGGCTAAGAGTACCAAAAAGAAATAAAATTGGTTTTTTGTAATTTACTTTAAATATTCACACCCCTATGCTGTAAACGTTTGTAGCTGTTTCTACACGTATTGCTAAAATACTGAATTCTGTTCCAGTTTTTGATGTTGGTTTTATGTTGGCCTTTGAGATTTGTATTCGAGTCAAATAAATAGAGAAATAACTTTTATTATTATAATTATCTTCACCCCAGCGTCAGCTTGTGGAATTTAACACAAAAAAATAATCCTGAGCACCACACAATCATATGGAGTGAAATGTGGATGGCTATTTATTTCGTAGCAAAGTTTTTTCCAATAAGTGGAATAATTTTTTCACATATTGCAGCAAAACACAAATTATAACCTTCTTTTGAAAAACCAGAGGCTCGAAATAGATTTTATACTAACGGTTTCTTCCCACGCCTACGATTTTTTGAAAAAAAAAATTATCCCGCTCTAATGTATATAAAGGGTGGTTAAATTTTAAGGGCCGATGTTGAATATAAACCACACCTAAATGTCAACTTTTTTTCTGCATTGCATTTGACATTTCTCAATTTCAGACTAACTCAATGTGAACCGTTAAAGTTATTCAGGCTTATTATGAAAATGAGCTTTCAAATCAAAATGCATATCGAGCACTTCGTGATTTTTTCGGTCAATTTAATCGTCCAAATGTGCGTACAATCGGAAAAATCGTGTAAAAATTTGAACAAACCAGGTCTGTAGGAGATGTGAAAACACCAGTGCATGCTCGTACTGCAGAAAATATTGCTGCTGTTCGCGATAGTGTGGCTGAAGAGCCGTCCACCTCAACTCGTCGTCGTGCCCAACAATTGCACCTCTCACGTTCGTCGTTGATGAACATTATGCATAAAGACTTGCATTTACACGGTCAGAATGGTGGCAAGAAATGGCAACAGTGGATGATAAATTTTCGAAGAAAATCATCTTCAGTGATGAGGCACATTTTCACCTCAGTGGATTCGTCAATAAGCAGAATTACCGCATTTGGGCGAATGATAATCCAAGAGTGATTGTCGAAAAACCAATGCACCCACAAAGAGTGACTGTTTGGTGCGGTTTATGGGCTGGCGGCATCATCGGGCCGTATTTTTTTCCAAAATGAGGCTGGTCAGGCAGTTACTGTGAATGGTGTTCGGTAGCGAGAGATGATAACGAACTTTTTATGGCCCGAATTGGAAGATATGGATGTGGATGATATGTGGTTTCAACAGAACGGTGCCACTTGCCACACAGCTAACGAAACAATGGCTCTTTTGCGCGACAAATTCAATGGCCGTGTTATCTCACGTGGTGGTGATGTCATTTGGCCACTAACCATGTGATTTGACACCGTTGGACTTCTTTCTTTGGGGTTATTTGAAAGAAAAGGTGTACGTCGATAAGCCAGCAACAATTCAAAAGCTAAAGGATGAGATAATTCGGCGACGGGGTGCAATAAGGCCAACGGCAATTTCATTTATTCCATTTGAAAAAGAAATTAAGCCAATTTGGCCTTATTTCCCTTTAAAAGGAACCAATATTAAAACGCCATCAAATAAGTTTTTTAGTTTTATTTAATGAAAAATTAAAGATATAATGGAATAATTGTACTTAAGGGCCCATGCTCCTTTTTTCTTTTTTTTCTAAATGTGCATTTGGAGCTCCTAATGCACATGCTGCAAAAAAAGGTCGGTCTTAAATGGTTTAGGAGATAAAAATCGTGAAAGTTTGAAAAATGTACATATTTTGGAATAATTGCACTCTAGGTACACGCTTCTTTTTTTTTTTTTTTTGTTTTTAAATGTGTATGGAACTTCTAAATCTAATGCTGCAAAAAAAAAATAGGTAGGTCTCAAATGGTTTAGGAGATAAAAATCGTGAAAGTCGGAAAAATTTACATATTTTTTTATTGAGAAGACTAGGATATCTTATTCTAATAATAGAAATATATATCCGTTTAAAGCGAAAAATATGATCGTTTAAATGCTAAAGAACATACATCTTTTTGTAAGGGGTCGAGAAAAAAATGTAAAATATAAACGTAAAAGTTATGAATGAAAATTTATAAAATATGCGCGATTTTTACTAAAATTTTTAATGAAGCTTTAATATTATAAAGAATGAGCGCCGCAGGTTTATAATAAATCGCCGCGATTTTTAATAAAAATTTTTTGCCTGCGGCGCTCATTCCTTATAATATTCAAACTTCTTCACCTTCACTATTGAACTACTACTCATAAATTTTTCGCGTTGATACGAAAACAAGCACATTGAGGTTGACAATGGCAACTGTTCTCTTGCAAATTGAGTACCTACGCTGAGTCCAGTAACTTTTCAAACAACAGACTACAGGGAGCGTACTTTTTATTAAAAATAATTATAAAAAATAATCCTTAGTTTGCAAAAATTATTTTTCAGCCTTATTACCATTTTGCTAAATTTTTTTTTTGTCTTTATTTCCTTTTCAAATGGAAATTAAACCAAATTCACAATTTCGGCCTTATTTCTCTTTGAAAAGGAAATAAAGCCAATTCGGCCTTATTGCCGTTGGCCTTATTGCCGTTGGCCTTATTGCACCCCGCCAATTCGGCACATTAACGGCATAGAACCTCACTTATGCCTCGGCGTCATCGAAAATTTGGACCATCGGATGGAGGTGTGCCGCGGAGGTCGCCGCGGAGGTCGCCGCGGCCATTTAGCCGATATTTTGTTCCATGCATAATTGAACCATACCAATATTATCATAATAAAAAGAAACGACAATAATTTCCTTAATAATTTGTGTTTTATTCAAAATCAACATCGGCCTTTAAAATTTAACTTCCCTTTATATATATAACGTACATAAATATTTTTGAAACCCCCCCCGAAATATATTCCTGGAACCGCCCCTGATCCTGCCCTATTGGTATTGTTTTTCTTCCAAGCGTAGCGTTACCAGATCAAAATTTAGCTTAGGAGGACAACGGATGACAAAAAGGAGGACATTTGTTCTAGGGAAGATGAAAAAGGAGGACCCATAGAGATACACTATATATTTCCATAATAACAAATTTATTCAAAAGGAATTCAGAAAAATCTCACTAAAACCACCTCGTGCTATCCCAAAATTTGGAAAGTGGCTACTATTATTCCTATAGCAAAAAAACCCAAAGCCTGCAACCCATGTGACTTCGGTCCAATAAGCATACTGTCCTCGGTGTCTAAAATATGTGAGTCGCTCATGGCGGAGCAGATATCTCATCATTTAGGTCTTTTTAACCTAATGTCTCATCTCCAGTCTGGTTTTCGGCCTGGACACAGCTGCTCTACTGCTGTGGTCAAAATACTAGATGATGTAAGAGTTCCTTATGATAATGGTGATTTGACATTGCTCTGCTTGTTGGACTTTTCAAAAGCATTCGACACTGTCAGCCACTCACTTCTTTGCAAAAAACTGTCTCTAAATTTCCGATTTTCTAAATCAGCCGTCTGTCTCCTGAGAAACTACTTGGAGGGTAGATCCCAAAGGGTTCGTGTGGGTCATAATTTTTCTATGCTAAAAAGCACTTCTAGTGGAGTTCCTCAAGGCTCCGTACTTGGACCGGTGTTATTTACAATGTTCATAAATTATATTTTCAGCAAGTGCCACCACGTCTCTATGCATGCATATGCTGACGACCTCCAATTGTACCTTTCCAGACCATTAGGTCTAGTTGAAGATCTATGTGCTAGAGTTAATGAGGACTTAGCTTCAGTATCTAAATGGGCTAGTGAAAACTTGCTCACGCTGAATCCCTTGAAATCATTTGTTTTGCCTATTTCTAAAAACCCATATGATCATGATGACTTGCCTCCAATTCTACTAAATAGCGTTAAACTGAAACTTGTTAGCAAAGTCACTAATCTTGGTTTTCAAATAAACTCATCCCTTGCCTGTAATGATCACATCAACTCATGCGTACAAAAAATTTACTATATTATTCGTAATCTCCGAATGACATCAAGTTTTGTGCCCATTGAAACTAAAAGAAAATTAGTATTGCAGCTGATTATGCCAATCATATCATACTCTCAAGTCGTGTACTGCAAGCCTGATTCAGGATCCTTGCATAAACTTCTGGTAGCTTTTAATAATGCAGTTCGCTATGTATACGGTCTCAATAGACACGATCATATCTCTGCTTTTTGTAAAAAATTACTTGGTCGTGATTTACCAAGTTACCTTGAAGCTAGATATTGCATTTTTCTACACCGGATCATTTACACACGTAGTCCTACATATCTCTTCGAAAAACTGAAGTTTTGCAGATCAAGTAGAAGCATGAACCTCATGATTCCTACCTTCAGCTACCTCAACTCCAGTAGATTGTTTTTCGTCGCTGCTATTAGGTCATGGAATTCATTACCTAATAGTATAAAAAGCGTTTCTAATAAAAGTAACTTTAAGCATTTAATCTTCCAACATTTTTCATAACTATTCTCTCTTTACTCTTTCTATTTCCTCTCTCTCTCTCTTTCTCTCTCTCTATTTCTCTCTCTTCCTCTCTTTCTAATCTATATTGTATTATTTATGGAAATATCTTTTATTGTCTAAACTTAAGTAATTTTAAGTACCATTTTTGATATCAGTCTATTATTTTAACTTACATGTTGTTATATCCATTGTAAATTCGGCATGCAAAAGAATCATTCTTATATGCCAACAACTTTTGTTTAATAAATTGAAATTAAAATTGAAATTGAAAAAAAAAAAAAAAAAAAAATAAATGTCAAGACATAAAAACTAATCAAACATAAAATAAACGATAAAAAAAAAACATAAAGTCATAACAATTCAAGTACCATACACTTGTAAACATCAAAACGTTTTAGCTTATAACGAATCCGAAAAAAAAACAAAAGAAAACGAAACGAAAAAGTTTTGCTTTGTTGCCAAATTGTTCACTTCATGGTTGTAAATTTAAGGTAAAAAATCGTCCGTATTGGGAGTGTATGGAATGGCAAAAAAAAAGTAATGAGAATAAGAAAAAATAAATGACGGAGAGAAGAAACTATTGCAAAAAAATACTAAAGATTTTTAATATGTAAAAAAGGAGGACATTTGGGTCAAAAAGGAGGACATGAAATTTTTAATGAAAAAGGAGGACATGTGAACCTGAACCCCATGCGCAGCCGCTAAATCCAAACATCAACCGACAGATGGGATGTGGTTGTCCAACAACAACAAAACTGGCGAAGCGACTGCCGGCTTGACAAAATTGATAAAATGCTCGATGAAACGCACAAAGTCTGGTTGGTACATCCATCCGCGCCTTATTGCCTCATCCCTTTCAAGACAATGACTTTGCCAATCTTTGTGGGCCCCGTTGAAAACCCACTTTCATCCATGTTGTAAATACAGGTGCTGGCAAAAAGGTGTTTGTCAAGCAACCGACCCGAATTTGCAAAAAACTTGTCTACGTTTTCCTTGCAGAAAGATTTAACTCGGATGAGTGATGTCTGCTCGGGGGATCTCAGCGTTAGCTCGGGATGGCGCTTCATGAACCCTTGGTACCACATACAGCCAGCCATCGAATCGTCATTCCAAGAGACCGGATAATCCACTTGGAGTTTGACTGCCAACTTATTTGCCAATTCCTTCAATTCATTAATGCTGAGGTCGTAATAATGATTGAAGCAATTTAGGATATATTCTGCGAGGTCTTTTTCTTGCGAGAGAGAGAGAGAGAACACCTGGAAAAGTCAAGGAAAATCCATTAATATTCCATTCACATATGGAAAAATATTAAAAACTATGAAAAACATACCATATTCGATGGAATGTGCATATTGGAAATGCGGTTAAATTCCAACAAATCAACATCAGTGAGGGTGGAATTATCTGTGAAATGGTATTTCTCGAACTTTCTTCGCTTGTCGGGTCATCGTGATCCCATCGACACACATAGGGGTATTTCATTGATATAGGCGCCCAAAATTATTTTGTTGGTTAAAAAAGTTTTTCATCATGAATGTTTTTCGATTTTGATATCCTTAACCATGTATGACCATTGGGTCTTATTGACCCATCCAACATTTTTTTTAAGGTGAACATTAAAACTGTTTTGTTGCAAAAATATTATTGAATGATGTTTGTTTACTGATTATTTTTATCCTTAACCCTATGCGAACAATGGGTGGTATATGACCCACCTATTTTTTTTCAAGTAGATCTTAAACTGTTTTTGACGTGACGAAGTTACGTTTTACCGCTCAGGTTTCCAAAAAAGTTGAAAAAGTAATTTTTTCAAAATTCATTGAATTGTTACTCGCTGAGTATAAAAGCTATAATTAAAAAAATAGTATGACAGTTAAGACTAATTTTTGGACTTCATTATAAAAATAAAACAAAAATTCCAAATGTCATCATGACGCGGTGGGAGCTGCTTAAGCAACGCAACTGAAAATTAGTTACATGGAATTTTTACTAGCTGAATATTAGTGTAAGGATTAAAAATATGATACACCAATAAACATATTATATGTAATATAAAACTTTTAAAATTAATTTTTAACAAATTGATATTTTTTGTGAAATTTTTGGTTTCCAAAAATGGGATAAATAGGGATTTGAAAAAAACAAAAAAGGGGTTTTACTAAGACTTATTCTAGCATCACTAAGTTGGTGTAGCTGCCAACGATACAGCTGTCTAGTCTGCTATGTGATTACTCTCTACAGAGAAGTTGTTGCTGTTATTTTTATTTCTTCATAAAACATACTATTTTAGTAAAAAATTTAACATAAAAACTGATAAAAGGGTCACTTAAATAAAAATCAATTTTAATTGTTTGACTTAAGTAATGTGACAAAAATGCTGTCTGGTCATTTTCTTTACTCAAGTGCAGAGATTATCAACAAAAAAAAAAACTTTTCAAACAGTTCATTTTTAACAAACTGCCCGTCAATGTCCCGGTTTACACTTGTCAAGAATTTACGGTCAATTTTTTCGAATTTCTTTTTAAACTTGACGTTCACGTTTATACACATCAAGAGTTGACCTTGCAGTTGACGATCAATATAAGTGTATCATAAACTGTCGTTTCAACCCATATTATTGAAATGAAATGAAACGACGCCGTTGATGCGCAAAACGAATAGAAAAGTAGCGGGACAACGAACAAACACAAAACGAATTGCCCAACAAGAAAAAAGACGATAAGGTCAATTTTTTTTTCTTTCCCTTTTGTTACGTTTCCCGCACCACCGAACACAAGACTTGATCGTCAATTCCTGACAAGGGACAATGTACAAAAAAGTGAAATTGAGTCGAAAATTTTTAATAAATTTTATTTAACTCAATAACAAATTGAACGGTTCGACAGTGCTCCGTAGTTTTAAGATTGTTATTATTCAGTTCTTGTCTCAGACTAGTTTCCACTCTTCTTGTGGTTACAATTTTCAGCTCTTATTGTTAGCCTCTGCATACCCTCAGGCTGTTCTCGACATGCTTCTGTGCATGAAATTACCAAAGAAGAATCCAATCATACCCACTTTAATATTCAATAACTCTTAAAATGAACATGTTTATTTAAAATTTTACTAGGAGAAAACATTTACACAGTTTTATAAGGGGAGTTTTTCTAATAGTATGACATTGGGGTATTATTAAGAACACGTTTTATTATTTATTTTTAGGCGAGTACACATGAAAGATTACATAAAAATTGACTTTCATATAAGCGAAGTCTGATAGTGGTTTAAAACGAAAAATGATTATCGCGATTCTTAATCTCTTAGGCAAAAGAATATTGGTGGCTACAGTGAGAGCATTGTCGAAAGTAGCTGCTAAGTCATACAATCGTCGGCTGTAACTCTGTTGGATTCAAAATATGTATATCACGTCATAAGAAATCTTTCTTACTTAAGTTTGAATCGGTCAAACAAACAAACAAACATTACATTTTTACATAACAAAATTTGATATATAAATAGGTCAAATACAAAGCATGCTTATTGCAAAAGTCTGTTTGCGTGAACCAAATAAAACAACTGGAGACTTAGCTTGAATCTCCTCCGCACTTATTCCAGCACGCAATGTTAATTGGACGTAACATAGTTTACGATACAAAATTAATGCTGATCATTTTGAATTTATTATTATTATAAAAAATTGCAATATTTATTAGCTACCTACAATATTGAGTTCCCTCCCGTTTAAGCATGATACACTTTTCTTAGCGATGTTTAATATATTTTATACTCTGTATACTGTGAAAATCGTGAAGCTCCTCAAAAAAGCCTTAAACTGCGGACTCCATCTATTCATTGTTGACAAATTTTTTAAGTTTGGAATCAGAAAACTAACTCAGGTGACTAATTCTGGCGAATAGGGTACATTCGGAACGAATTCAATCTTTAACTTTAGGATGTGTGAACTGGTGTATTATGATAAAACATACTTTCTTTTGAGCCAAATAAGGCAGTTATTTCTTGATTTCATACTCAAACGATGCAATCAGTTGTTTTTTTTTTTCTTCTCTTGTTCTTTTTTTTTTTCTTTCTGAAGATAATTAATGAGAATAATCCAAAAAAAAAAAATATAATACTATGACCTTGCCTGCAGATAAAATAGTCCATTGTTATGAATCGATGCAAAAAAATTACTAAATTGTAATTTTTTTAAGCGATTTATTTCAAAATTGCGGCTGTGCAGCGTTTTTACGATGACGTCTCCGTTTTTTCAGGGTCCACGGCCGGACGGCCTCCTGTAATTTCTGAATTATAAAAAGCCAATGATTTTTTCGATTATATGTAATATCTGCTACAGAAGTACGTAGGATATTTTTAATATATTGACTTTTGGCCAAATAGCGCAATTCTAACGTAGAAAGTGAAAAATTTGCTAAAAAATCATCAAATTATTGTAAATAACAAATGAGCTGTACAATATAAAAAAAAATCCTACGTGTGTCCATTTTCTGATTTTCAAGATATATTTAAAGTTACAATTGAATCGGTTGAAAATTGTCTGAGTTACGTTTCCAGTCAACTTAAAAAATGCAGTTTTGAGATAAACGCGTTTGAAGTTTTGAGTATTAGGAGGAGTAACACCAGGGCCTTATACTTAAACTCAAAAACCAAGTACTTAGAAATTTTTCCCAGCCATAATCTTTTGAAACATAATTTTTGAGGACATAAGAGACCATTTAAAAAAAACATTATTGATTTTTTGAAAATTCTAGAGTGGTCAAACCCTTGAAAACAAACTCGTTGATTTCTATCCATTATGGGTATTCGTGGTACTCATCTTCGCACAATTTTCACATAACTTAAATTTTACTCGATATGGGATGTACAGGACCTTTTGAAATACCAATCTGAAATAACTACCATACCTGCTATATCTCGCACTTACAATTTTCTCCAATTGTAATCCAATTTTCATCCAATACCATTATGTGAATTTTTTTTTCATTATTTCTAGAGAAGTCACCACATTTGGTCGACAACATATATATTCCTCTGAGCAGCTCGTAGGTCCTGGTTTGAACTTTGCCACCACACATTGTGTTGAGGTAAGCTCCCCAAAATAGAATATAGCTCTGCTTTGATATTGGTTAAACTGACGGCTTTCTAATGAAAGTATTATATCAAAGTATAACCAAATTTTTTATATGAAACAAATTCGCTGAGAGCGTTGATTCACTATTGATGGTCACCAAATAAAAACTAAGTAATGCTGTGGCGTCAAACTTAAAATTTAGCTTTATATGGTCGGAACTTTTTGTCACTGTAAATATTTTCAAACAAAAGCCATCTATATATATTTCAGGTATAGATGGATATCTTTCATTTATCACAAAGGTATTATCTTCGTAAGATCTGGATAATGAATGCTTTCTCAAAGGGATTTATTAAAATATTCTGCGGACACTCACAAGACCATTGATCTACATAAAACTTCTTTATAAAATTATAAAAATTTCTTATTTGCCTAAAAAATCGTAAATTGAATGAAGTCATATCCTAATACATAGTTCAATCATGGTGTACTCCTCAAATTTTTGGAGCAATAAATATTATTATTTGTTTCTAGACAGAAACTTAACGCAGAAGAGCTTATGAAATATCATTCGGCAGATCATACAAATTTGAGTTCATACAATTCATGGGGACAAAATTTCTTTTGTATAGTTATTCTGACTGTAATATTTCTATTCATTCTCATTCAGAGTACTCTTGGGGACTTCCACTGGGATTTTGTAGAAAAAATATATATTTTCCTAGGACCATATTCAGAAACTAGGCTTTGCAAAGGACCAAAATTTGGCACAGAAGTTAGGATCTTTAAAGGTGGTGGTACATATCCAATAAGAAACAAAAATAAAAGAATACATTTTTGTTTCTTTTACGCTTCACTGGAAATACTTCAGATGTCCTAATTTCACGTTCATCAAACTTTAGCCCATTAACATCCACATCTTTGTTTCTTGCATTAACTGCAGCTGTTGTTTAATTTTGGAATTACTTTTATTCCAGAGGGCTCTAGCAAATAAACCCATTTAGAAATATTTTGTGTTTAAAAATGTGCCAAACTTTTTAAAATATTGTTGTGAAAACCTAACATTTTCTATAACTAATACCGTAAATATTTCAGTCTTATAGAAAAATTTCTTAACCATGGGTTTTTACTCCATAAAGCATATATCATTTTGAAATGAAAAACAAAGAATATATCCGCTCCATAATGTCAACAATAACTTGGTTTTTTGAACGTATCTAAAATATACTTTCTGTTCAAAATTTAACCGGACTGTACGAATAAACAGCAACAGTTTTCATAAAGCTAATGATTTTTTTATAGTTAATTTTTAGCTCCATCTGTCACGTAGTTTCTTTCTTATTGCTTTGAACTTGTTTAACGTCGAGTCTGACCTGCGAATGTCATAATGGGGAAAAAATTGAGCAAAGAGTGTGTTTGAAATTGTATTTTACCAGTTGCAGTAAACCTATGGGAGTTTGCTCTATCACGTGCGCAGGCATTTGAGTGGTACAAATTCTTTAAAGAGGGTCGTACATCAGTTGCCAACTTGCCTAACCCTACTCGTCCATCAACATCAATAAAGGATGAAAATGTCGACAAAGTCAAGAAAATTGTGTTCGAAAATCATCGTGTGACCGTGGGAGATATACATAGCTACCGAACGTGATATATCGACTGGATCGGCGCACACAATTTTACATGATGTTTTAGACATGCAACGGGAAGTAGCGCTACAATACTTGCACCAAAATTGCTAAATTTCTTTCAAAAAGAGTTTCGCAAAACTGCCGCTCAGGAGATTATTTAAATTGACGAAACGGTCATTTAGCGCATCGTTACTGGTGACGAGACTTGGGTGTACGAGTATGATGTCAAAACAGCTCAAAAAACTGCAGAGTGACGCTATCCAAATGATCTGAAACCAAAAAAAAACAAGAACTAGAAAGGAATGATCTTCGACTGGGTCGAAGTTAAAATACCCCCACGTCCAAATCAAACTATATTTAAAGTCTTAAGCAGTCAAAAAAATGTTTATTTGTAAAAACATTTTCGTCATGGTTTTAACAGAAAATATTCTATTTTGTTTTTTGATAAAGTCACTTTGTATGGGAGGTGGGTGTGGTTTTCACTCGATTTGGTTGAATTTCGTACACAGGGTAAAGGTTATATATTAAATTTCATAGCAAAATTTATAGTCGATATATTAAGTTTTGGGGAATTTAAAGAAATTTTACATTTTTGATAAAGTCACTTTGTATGGGAGGTAGGCGTGGTTTTCACCCGAGTTGGTTGAGGTTTATACTCAAAGTGTATATTAATTATCAAAGCTTATGTGCAAAATTTCAATTTCATATATTAATTTTTGTGGAATTCTAAGAGATTTAACCGTTTTGATAAAGTCACTTTGTATCGGAGGTAGGCGTGGTTATGATCCTATTTAGCTCATTTTCGAACTTGACCTTTATTTTTTTGATAAAAGCTTAAATATTGAATTTCGTGATGATAGCTTAAAAATTACGGCTGTAATCGTGATCACAGACAGACAGACGGACAGACGGACAGACATAGGGACATGGCTAAATCGACTCGGGGTGATGCTGATCAAGAATATATATACTTTTCTATACCTACCACGCCTCCTTATGGGCGTTACAAACGGAGTGACAAAATTAATATACCCCGTTTACCTTTTTTAAACGTAGGGGTATAAAATACGAAAAAGTCGTTAAAAAATTAAGGTGATGTTAATTGTTTTCTTCTATTATCAAGGTTCTGTGCACTCGGAATTCCTTCCGCAAGGTAAAGAACTTCGGCGAAGGAGACCAAAATTATGGAAGGACAATTCATGTTTTTTGCACCATAATAATGCACCAGCTCACACATCACGCACTGTAGGCGATTATTTGAAAAAAAACAATGTCAAAATTCTTTCAAGCATGGAAAATACGTTGGCATACTATATGTATATCGCCTTCGATTAGGTTATTTTGAAGTGGATAAAGTAAATATTGAAAAATAATTAACCGTTGTGGTTTTATTTGCACAGTCCGTTTCAATTTTGAATCAAAAGATATTCTAAAAATTATAAAATTCTACATAATGACAAATGGCATGAATAGAATGTCAAATCAAACTGAAGATAAATATAGAAATGATAAAAGAGTTGCCAAATCTACCCTCCGTATGTCAGTTTAATATTTAATTTATTTCTTAAATAAAGTGCAAATTAAAGTATGTTTCTGTAAATTATCATTTATTTGTCATACAATTTTTTTTATATTTAAACATAAACAGAGCTTTTGAGGAATATATTTCTTATTGAAATTTATTGCTTTGTCATAGAGAATTGTATCTTTTTAATAACTAGTACCTCCTTTGGTCGGAATTGGACCATTTAATTATTGATTTTTTTTTTTTTTTTTTTTTTTGTATTTACATTGAAAACATTTTTTTTTTCTTTCTTTTTAGTGGCGGCCTTGGCGCAGTGGGTAGAGTGCGTGACCCATACGCCAGAGAACCGTGGTTCAATTCCATCTGTCACAGAAAGTTTTTTCAATTGAATTCATTTTTCTGTTGAGTCATCACCTCTCTGCAGACAATGGCAAACCTCAGAGAGTAAATAATGCCAAGTAAAGCTTCTTGAGAACATGCACATTAGCCGTTCGGAGTCAGCATAAAACTAGTTGGTCCAGTTCTACCAGTACAATTGATCGTGTACAAACATTTAAGAACACGTACAACACAATTTGATCATAAGAAGTTCGGTCAAAGTCCTTTCAAGGGCTTCAATGGCCAGTTTATTATTATTATTATTTTTTTTTGTTTCAATGACATTTCTTCACTCATGTGCAAACTTAACCGAACTCATATCGCACCATACGCACCACCAGCAGGAAATCAGAATATAGTAACTCCATTCTGAGTTTCCATGTTCTGTGACTTTTACTTTCGAAGCTATTCAATATCAAAAATTTGGCTTATATGTGCGGAGTCACATCCCTTTGTCCAATGCCCGTCCCAGTACCCTATTTCCCATATTCTACTTTCTAGTAGGAGGATATGACCAAGAGGGAACTCCATATTGAGTTTCATTGTTATATGATATTTACTTCCAAAGCTATAGGATATAAAAACTTTGCACTGTA